>CM053028.1:300103520-300283520 GCA_028564925.1 Lithobates sylvaticus
CTTTTTCAAGGCTATATATAAATATATATATATATATATATATATATATATATATATATATATATATATATATATATATATATATATATATATTAGAGCTGCACAATTAACCGTTAAAAAAATTGTGATCTCGATTCAACCTCCCTGACGATCTCTATTGCAGAGTTTGCCAATTCTTTCATATAACAAGTGGAGAGACTTATCTGCTCACTCAGCTGTCAAAAGAAAACATCCGGGCAGTCTGCCAAGTTTTTAACATGAAACATTGTAACTAACTCCTCCTCCTTAGATCAAAGGGATACACTTTTGTGTGAAAAAAAATCCAGGCAGTCTGCCAAGTTTTTAACATGAAACATTGTAACTAACTCCTCCTCCTTAGATCAAAGGGATACACTTTTGTGTGAAAAAAAAATCCAGGCAGTCTGCCAAGTTTTTAAACATGTAAATGCAGGAAGTTTAACCACAAAGTCTAAATCCTTTTGACACTTGTTTCTCAAGTTAAAATCAATATTTTTTGCTAGAAAATTACTTGGAACCCCAAACATTATATATATATTTTTAGCAGAGACCCTAGGGAATAAAATGTCAATTGCTGCAATATTTTATGTCGCACTGTATTTGCCCAGCGGTCTTTCAAACTAAATTTTTGGGGAAAAAATTCACTTCAATGAATAAGAAAAAAAAAAAAAAAAGTTAGCCCAATTTTTTTTTTTTTTGTGAAAGATGTTATGCTGAGATAATCGTGATCTATCTTCTAACCAAAAAAATCGTAAATCTCATTTTAGCCGGAATCGTGCAGCTTCTAAACTCAACTGTCTAGAAACTACTATAAACGACCTGGTGTACATGTACTGATACGATAACACAGAGGAGAGTTCAGGGGCAGCTGAAAAGAACTTCCAACTGCTCCTAACCATCCGTTTACCGGCAGCAGTGTACATGAGGCCTTAGTGGTTAAACTTCCTTCGTTTAGACACCAAAGTTCATCCCTTTGATCTAAGAAGGAAAAGTTACAATTTTTATAGTTCTCTACTAGTGCTGACACTGTTGTGAAAAACTTGGCAGACTGCTGTTTTTTTTTTTCACTGCTGAGTGATCAGAGAACTCTCTACACTTGTTGAATGAATCGGGAAATTCTGCATAGAGATCTTGAGAGAGGTTAAATAGAGATCGTGATTTTTTTTTTTTTTTTTTAACGATGAATTGTTCAGCTCTATTCCAGCCTTTGTTCCGCGCTTCTTCCTTTCCCCTGCAGCAGCCACTTACTGACACAGGAAAGCCAGAGCTGCAGGATCACATGACCAACAAGCTCCACAAGTACCGTGTGACAGAGCACTAAGGGTTGGGAGTGGGTAGGGGGCTATATTCCAGTTACTTTAGCTACAAAGTATTTTAGAACAGCAGCACTTAGGTCTGTTAGGTTTAGAAACCATGGACTAATATTTTCCAGGCCAAGACGAGGCTTATTTTTAAAAGCTTACAGGCATAAAATATTTTAGGCACATTTTAGCAAGATGTACTGTATATTCAGGAATGAGTTGATTGTGTTTTTTTTTTTTTTTTTTTTATCACATTTGATTTATTTTCAGCCTCTCGCACCATGTCCAAATTCCAAGGAATCTATGGCTGTGTTTGAGCAGCACTGCAAAATGGCACAAGAGTATATGAAGGTTCAGACTGAAATAGCATTATTGTTGCAGCGAAAGTAAGTAGCCATTTCTTGTAGATATTGTAGCAGATTTAACTTTTTTAAATGTTAATATTTTAGTATTGTTAACCACTTCAGCCCCGGAAGGTTTTACCCCCTTCCTGACCAGAGCACTTTTTACAATTTGGCACTGTGCTGTTTTAACTGGTAATTGTGCGGTCATACAATGCTGTATCCAAATGAACTTTAAGTCCTTTTTTTTTTTTTTTTTCCCCACAAATGGCTTTCTTTTGGTGGTATTTGATCACCTCTGCACTTTCTATTTTTTACAATATAAATTAAAAAAGACCGTACGGGTGCGGCAATTCGCACAGCGATACCATTCTGCCTCCGTATATCGGCGTGAGCCGGTTAATGTGTTTTCTAAGATAACATGGAAAAAAAGCTTTTTCCATCCAAGGTTTCACAGCAACACTCTGTTCTTTTTTTTTTTTTTTTTATTATTAAACATTTTATTGTAAAAAAAATTCACATGCATTCCCAGTCACTACTTTGTGAGACAAACCAATTTTCTTTTCTCCCGTGTATATTTGCCTATTGTTTCTAATAAAATTTATATTAAAAAATAGTTTTCTAATACTTAGATTTAAAGTTAGGAAGCTGTTTTTCAGAGCAGTATCCCAAATGTTTCCTGAATTATGATATATAGTATATGTTTAAAAGGAGGCAAATGTTAACCACTTCAGCTCCTCAAAATTTTTACCTCCTTCATGACCCAGCTATTAAGCACTGTGCTACTTTAACTGCTAATTGCACAGTCATGCACCCTTTACCCAAACAAAATTTATATCCTTTTTTTCAACAAATGGAGCTTACTCTTGGTTGGTATCTGTTCACCACTGGGTTTTAATTTTTTAGTTAGATAAATGCATAAAATGTCTTCCTAAATTTAGGCCAAAATGTATAATGCTACATGTATTTGGTAAAAAAAAAAAAAAAAAAAAAAAATCCCAATAAGTGTATATTGCTTGGCTTGCGTGAAAGTTTTAATGTCTACAAACAATGATAGATAGATATAGAGAGAGAGATCTGCTGATCGGCTTGTGCTGTAGCACATATATTTTACATGATCCTGTGCAGCTGGGCCACACTGTATCAGTAAAGCTACAGAGGCGTTCCAAAAGTGGTTAATGACAACAGTGTCCACTAGTAATATTGGCCTCCTTTTACCAGGTGGATTTGTGAACATTGGCCATATTGAAATTTCATGCTTTAATACTGTCTCAGCTCTGGTTTCTTCAAACATACACTTTAAGTACCCCATTTGAAGATGCTCATATTTTCTTTCTTCTTTTTTATGTTTTGGGAGGTTTTCTTAGTTGACTACAGAAAGTAGCTAGTTTTTGAATGTGTGTGTGTAATGGGTTTTAACGCTTAAAATTGTGACATTTAATTCATCTTTTGTGCTATGTTATAGACAAGAGCTAATAGCTGAACTAGACCAGGATGAAAAAGACCAACAAAATACATCTCGTCTGGTCCAGGAACACAAAAAGCTGCTAGACGAAAACAAAAGTCTTTCTACGTATTATCAGCAATGCAAGAAACAGCTGGATGTCATTAGAAGTCAGCAGCAAAAAAGACAAGGAACTTCCTGATCATCCAAGGGATGTTTACCTCTAGGTGTGCCACCATTATGGACATCTTGCAAACGTTCCTTCTTTATTTTGAGCATGAAGATGGATATATTCTTTTAAAATCAACACATGAAGCTGTTGGACAAATACAGCAAATAAGGGATTTTTGTGAACTATTGATGTGTGCATGTTTCATGCCTATGGGAAGTCCTATTATGTTATATATAAATAGTTTTTGATTTTTTTTTTTTCTTTTTTTTTTATGCTGAACTTTGCTTCTAAAAGAGAACCTCAGATCTTGCTTTTAAACAGTTTTATTTTCTGTTAACAAAGTTCATTTTAGTAAGCTGGCTAACACAGTTGAAGAAAAGAAGTCTTCAGGTCATTTCACATGCTCAGTGTTTCAATGTATTCCTTCAGTTCAGTAATTTATATTTTACTGTCAGCGTGCTGAAACAGCGTTGGGGTAAAGGTTGTACAATTAAATAAAGGCAGTTTTATTATATAAAAAAAAAAAGAAATACACGTTTTTAATTTTTCCTGCGCAGTCTGCATTTGGTGGTGATAATTGAAGTACAGTAAAGGAATATCATGCTGTTAAGATAATGTTAAGATAATCATTCCCTTCTTGTTGGGTCATGGGATATTTTTAAATTTAATTATTGAAATTCTAGAAGAGCGTGCAACTATCTTTAAGTCTCTAAAAGGAATAAAACTCATGAGCTGGTAGATTGCTCATCATAAAAATAAATAGAATTATTCACTAGGAGTGAACTGGCTATTGTAGTCAAAAGGAAAATTTTATTCCACTATGTCAGCAGTTTCTAAATTCTAGAATTTTTTAGAGTTTTAATAGGGGCTGGTTGTGTGTTTTCAAGCTGAAAAATATTTCTTTGTACCACTTTGGGCATTTTATGTTAAGTATGGCATAAGGGAGCACTAACAGTATCTTCTGTCCTGCAGTACTTTGATTAAAGGTTTGCTTATTCTTTTTGCCCGTTTGTATGTATGGAATGCCATCCCCCAGTATCTCCAAAGTCCTGAACTCCTGTCTGGGCCCCAGCTGGGGAGACTTAACCTTCTGTTTGTGCTGGTGACTGTTACTAAGACTGAGAGGGGCAAATGTAGTTGTCATTTGAACAGAAATTGTGAGGACCCCTTTCAATAGGGACATTTGATTGCTGGCCATTGTCCAGAGGGATAATTTACATCTGCTAGGCGAGATTTCCTCTTGTCTGCAGAACAGAATGTTAAGGTTAGTCATCAAAAAGGATCTTAATCATTCCCTACTCTATCTAAAATGAGGATGGGGGGTGGGGAGAGTATTTGGGCTTTAAATATACTTTAGGTATCTGTTACGGGCCATATTTTCCAGTTGATGAAGACACGCATTCTATTTTCATCAGAATCACTGTTAAAAGAATATATTTTCTGAAAATTAAAATTATGCCTTCACTTCATGCTTGTAAGGAACAAACTGTTACCAGTCATATGATGTAAGCTTGTTTTGTTTTCCATATCAACATTACTATGATTTTATTTTCATATTATATACTGTATATCTACATTATCTGAACAGCTGCCTCTTGTAAGAAAGCCGTTCCTGATCCTTTACAAAGACAAAGTAGTCATACGTTAAGGCCTACCTTTCTGCCTAAGATGTTATCTTCTTAAGCCTAGTACACACAGGCCAATTGTCAGGCGGCATCGGCCGGTTCAATAAAAACTGGCCGACATTCGGCCTGTGGATTAGGCAGCCGGCATAGTACAGCGGCTCCTCCCGAGCTGTCAGTTTTTTTGTTCAGCCCACGAAAAAGAAATTGTAGCGAGTACTAAGCTTTACACTTCAATGAAAACATTGTCCTTCCCTCTTTGTGTTCTAACCACCCTAACGAGATTACTCTTCATTGTCTGAATGTTGTCAGAGCTATTTTCTTAAAGCCACAGCTTCAACGATTTTAGCCCCGGAAGGTTTTACCCATGACCAGGCAATTTTTGCGTTACTTTAACTGACGATTGCGCGGTCCTGCGATGCTGTACCCAAATACAATTGATGTATTTTTTTTCCCCACCAATAGATCTTTCTTTTGGTGGTATTTGATCACCTCTGCGTTTTTTTTTTTTTTTTGCGCTATATAAAAAAAAAAAACCTGACAATTTAAAAGAAAAAAAAAACGATACTTTTACTTTATGCTATAAAACATACCAAATAAAAAAATGTAAAAAAAATCGAATTATTCATCAGTTTAGGCCAATAGGTATTCTACTACATATTTTTGATTAAATAAAGCCCAATAAGCGCATATTGATTGGTTTGCGCAAAACTATGAGGTATATTTATGGAATTTTTTTTCTTTTTTTTACTCGTAATGGCGGCGATTTTTTTTTTGACTGCGACACCAAGTGATGCTTTTTGGGGACCAGTGATACCAATACAATGATCAGTGCTAAAAAAAATGCATGGTCGCTGTACAAATGACACTGGCAAAGAAGGGGTAAACATCAGGGGCAATCAAAGGGTTAATTGTGTCCCTAGGGGGGCTTTCTAAATGTGGGGATGTGCTTTGACTAGGGGAAAACAAATATCTGTGTTTAGCAGAAACGCAAGGTCTCCATTTTCTCCTCTGGCAGAATGATGGTCTGCCTTGTTTACATATGCAGACCGCCATTCTGCCTCTTCTCAGAATGATCGGTGGGTCCCAGCGGACATCAAACTCAATCACACAGCGGGAGTGAGTCACCGACAGCACCCATACCCCAGACCCCGTGCAGAAAATCGCATACAGGTACATGATTTCGCACAGGGTGGCCTTAGTATATCTGTGTTGGGCGGTCCAGAAGTGGTTAAGGACTCTGTTTGTCATGTCTTGAAAAGGACATCCTGCTTCAAAATACAGCACTCTTATGTGCTCACTACACTAGATTGGGGTTTTTTATTGATGAAAGCCATGGTACAGCTTCTAAGAATGGAGACAGGGCAGACATAGTCGGCACTCTTACCGAGTGCCTGTGGCCGGTCGTGCACTCAAATTAATCCACCAGTAGATTATGCCTGGGGGGATATTGGAAGGGAAAGCTGAAGATTTTGGATTTCAACTAAGAGACACCTGGTCTTCTGTTCATACCAGCTTTTCCAAGTAGTTTCTCCAAAATGGCCAAGAACATGGTATGCAGATATACTCCAACTTTTGGCAGACTTTCCTGAACCGTCTTCTTGGTCACTGGCTTTGACAGCCTAGCTGTTAAAGCCCAAGCCCTGAGAAATAGGGGTCTGGCTGACTCAGACTCTCCCACACCCCCATCTTAATACATGGTACATGCTTTGGTTTTCCTTCAATTGGGGATGGATCAATAGCAAAATAGTAACCTGTTCATACCTTTACAGGCATACCCCACTTTTAAGTACACAATGGGGTTTATTTACTAAAGCTGGAAAGTGTGGATGACCAATCTTCTGTATATCTTTTCATGTGAGAACACTGAAAAAATTACACTTTGCTTCTGTGGATGCATCTTTCAGCTCTCCCCACCCCCCATCCTCATTTTAGATAGAGTAGGGAATGATTAAGATCCTTTTTGATGACTAACCTTAACATTCTGATCTGCAGACAAGAGGAAATCTCGCCTAGCAGATTAGGCCATGACACTCCCACCACCATGCTTGACTGTAGACAAGACACACTTGTCTTTGTACTCCTCACCTGGTTGCCGCCACACACGCTTGACACCATCTGAACCAAATAAGTTTATCTTGGTCTCAGACCACAGGACATGGTTCCAGTAATCCATGTCCCTAGTCTGCTTGTCTTCAGCAAACTGTTTGCAGGCTTTCTTGTGCATCATCTTCACAAGAGGCTTCCTTCTGGGATGACAGCCATGCAGACCAATTTGATGCAGTGTGCGGCATATGATCTGAGCACTGACAGGCTGACCTCCCACCCCTTCAACCTCTGCAGGAATGCTGATAGCTCTCATACGTCTATTTCCCAAAGACATCCTCTGGATATGACACTGAGCACATGCACTCCGCTTCTTTGGTCGACCATGGCTAGGCCTGTTCGGAGTGGAACTTGTCCTGTTAAACCGCTGTATGGTCTTGGCCACCATGCTGCAGCTCAGTTTTAGGGCATTGGCAATCCACTTATAGCCTAGGCCATCTTTATGTAGAGCAACAATTCTTTTTCAGATCCTCAGAGTTCTTTGCCATGAGATGCCACGTTAAACTTCCAGTGACCAGCGTGAGAGCGATCACGCCAAATTTAACACACTTGCTCCCCACTCACACCTGAGACCTTTGAACTGGATGGACGTGTCTTTTTTTTCGGCCTAGCTAACTATGTAACCTGGGGGGTCCACCTGGCAATAGTGGGAAGAGAAAAAAAAACAGCCCCCCTCCCCAAGATCCCACAGGTAGCACAAAGAGGCAATCTAATTTTCTCAGGTGGGCCATGACTGAGGGGTGAATGCGATGGAGGGGGGCAGGGCTTAGCACGGTGTTGGCTTCCTCCAACGTCCAGCATGGGAATGTGCTTTTAAAGCTTCATTTGTGCAGCTGCAAGCGGACAGAGGGACACGAGCAAAGAGGGGCATGAAAGAGGTTTGGTGACATAGGCATTTCCTATTGACACATTTACTATTGCATCAGGCTGAGCATTAATAGCAGCGGCAGTGGCTGGACTATTGCTCAAGCAGTGGATGCGTTCCTTCTGGTAGTACCTCTGCTTTGTGCATCGGGCTATGGTCGAGAGGGGGTGGTTAAAAACACCTCAAAAAAGGGCTATAGAAAGACTTCTACAGACACAAAAAGCCTAGAACCATCTCAAAAAAGATGGCCTCCTCCCCTGAGAGTGAAGTGGCTGGTCAGAGTGAGCCATCAGGGCCGTCAGGTGTTGCAGCTGTTCTAAACACTGCAGCCCCTGTATGTTACTGAAGAGGTTTTTTCCTCAACCATTTTAGGCTTGGAACAAAAGATTGATGCGTTAATCGCATCCCAGAGTGGGACTAAGCGTGACAGGTCCCCTTCCATTACCCAAACTGAGAAACAGGGCGAGAGATGATGAATTTTTCTTGGAGGACCCGGAAGAAGCTGATGACTCCTCTTCTGAAGAATCAAATACGGGAAGGATCAGGTTCACAATCTGAAAGATTGATAGTACAATCTCTCACTGAATTGGTTCGCTCCACATTTATGCTGCCATTAGCAGGGTCAGTCGATGAGCCCACTTCTTGTTTGGGTTCGCTAAAGCCTCCCCAGGCTATTTATGCTTTTCCTATCCATTCATTGCTAAAAAAAAAAAAGCTTATGTATTCTGAGTGGGAGCACCCAGATAAACCGTTTTTTTCCTCCAAAAAAGCGCGCGGTGAGGCTTCCGGGAGGTGTCACATGGTGGGCGGATGACGCGGCGGCCTCCTGTGCGGGCGGGGAGAAAGTGGTTCCGGTCGCCTGGAACGCAAGGGTCAGGGGTAGGGTCTACAGGCCGGTACTTCCGTTTCCGGTGTGCGTAGTGACGCCGTGCTCCGGAAAATTCAAAAGCGGCTGTTTTATTCATTCGCCCCGCTGCGCTCTCTGCAAGATGATGGAAGAGAGATCTGCAGCAACGGTGGAGGCAGGCACCCCAAGCACCGGTCAGGCCCAGGTAAGAGGGGTACAAAGGTACTCTTTTATTCTTCACCTTATGGACTGTTTCTTTTACTGTTGCACTTGTTGGTCATTCCTCTCTGAGGGGGGTCCTGTCACTACAGGGTCAGAGGTTACTTCCCTCTGACCTGTAGTATTGGTGGTTGCTGCACTTAGGTGGTTTTGTTGTCTGGTGGTGGTGTTAGCAGCCAGGATTAGTAGTAAGACCAGCTTCTTTTTCTGTCCCC
Organism: Lithobates sylvaticus; assembly: GCA_028564925.1. Classification (NCBI taxonomy): domain Eukaryota; kingdom Metazoa; phylum Chordata; class Amphibia; order Anura; family Ranidae; genus Lithobates; species Lithobates sylvaticus. The sequence goes on from CM053028.1 coordinate 300,112,671, forward strand.
AGGAAACGAACGGTTTCAGGGAAAGTAAAGAGAGCAAACCCTCCAGGCCAAAAGAGAGGCCCTGTGTGCAAGAACCCTTTACGCGAATCCTGGCAGAATGCGTTATGTAGGTCTTGCATTAAGGAGCTGGTGGAGGAGGAGTCCTCTCAGCAGGATGGCGAGCTGTTTTCGTCAGTGCGAGAGATGGCAAGCTTGCTAAGCTCCATCAAGACTCTGTTGGTTCACAGCCCAGCAGGTCAGGGCGGTAGCCAGCAACCACCATCAAGTCCTCGGGCATCTACCTCCAGGCAGAGGGAGGTGTTGGATTCAGAGGACGAAGGGGCAAGTACTCTCCCTTCCCTCAGAGGAGGAGGAGGAGGTAGAAGAGAAGGATGACAGCCGTGGTTCCAGGTACAAGCTGTCTTTAGAGGAGGTGGATGACCTCCTGAGGGCTATTTATACGACCCTGGACATTCAGGAGGAGAAAGGTCCAGTTGTCTGTACACGACAGGATGTATCAGGGGTTGGATGATGTTAAATCCAAAGTTTTCCCTGTCCACAGAGTGTTGTCAGACACAGTTAAAAAAAGAATGGAAGGACCCAGAGAGGGGTCCTTTTCTTTCTAAAAGCCAGAAAAGACGCTTTCCCTTTGACGATAAAGAGTCAGAGGTATGGAACAAAAAAACATGAGTTGACGCAGCCTTTTCACAGGTGTCGCGTAGGACAGACTTAGCCTTTGAGGACATGGGGGTACTCTTTTAAAAAGGGCATGGGATTCTGCGTCTGCCAGCCTCAAGCCAGCTATGGCATCCACGGTGGTGGCTAGAAATTTAGAATGCTTGATAGAAAAAGTGCAAAGCCATGTGGAAGCAGGCACACCACGTAAGGACTTAGTGGAATCTTTTCCGCTAATCCTTAAAGCAGTAAAGTATATGGCTGACGCTGACTGCTGAGTCCATCAAGATGGCAGCCAGGTCTGCTTCCCTGGTGAATTCCGCCAGGAGAGCGGTTTGGCTAAAAACGTGGTCAGGTGACACGGCCTCCAAGGTTAGGTTGTGTGGCCTGCCCTTTTCAGGGGATCTGCTGTTTGGGCCAGAGCTGGAGACAGTTCTGGATAGAACGGCAGATAAACAGAAGGCTTTTCCTGCCAAGAAAAAACAGACAGGTAAAAGGAATTTTCGTCATGTTCAGCAGTCCCGTAAGGGTGGGGAGGACAGCAAAAGTCGCTGGAACCCCTTGAAGGGAAGAGGTAAAGGAGGTATTCTTTTCAAAACCCCCTCCAAGCAACCCCCCAAAGATAAGTGACTACTCCGCTCCAGTGGGAGGAAGGTTGTCCACCTTCCTTCCACAATGGAGCCAATGCTCTTCAAGTCAGTTTGTGAAGAACATTGTGGTGCAGGGATACAGCCTGGAGTTCTCCAACACCCCTCCAAGCAGATTTTACATTACGGCCCTTCCAAAGGACCGAGACGACAGCCTCAGCTATGACGAGCCTATTGGAGGATCTGATCCAACAGGAGGTGATTGTCCAGGTCCCGGAAGGCCAGGAAGGCCAATGGTTTTATTCACACATTTTTCTAGTGAAAAAGCCCTCAGGCAAGTATCGATTGATCCTGAATCTGAAAATCCGGAATCAGTCAATCCGATACAAGCACTTCCGCATGGATACAATCCATACAATAACAAGGTTGTTATCCTAAAACTGTTTCATGGCCTCCCTGTATCTGAGGGACGCCTACTTACATGTCCCGATTGCCCAATCCTCCCAACGGATCCTCAGGCTGGCAGTGAATCTAGGGTCATCAGTCTGGCACCTGCAGTTCAGGGCCTTACCGTTCGGGCTGTCGTCCTCCCCCAGGATCTTCACCAAGGTCATGGCAGAGGCCCTGGAACCACTGAGATTGAGGGGAATCTCGGTGGTCCCATATCTGGACGATCTCCTGTTTTTTTGCGGACTCCAGGGAGCAAGTGCTGTCAAATCTACAGATAGCACAGGCTCACCTGGGGGACCTAGTGTGGCTTCTCAATCTGGAGAAGTGAAACCTAGTTCCAAGTCAGGAGGTAGTCTTTCTGGGGTACACAATGAATTCTACCCTGCAGAGTTTTTCTTCCGCAAGAAAAAGTGGAGAAAGTCCTGACGGCAGTGAAGCAGCTTCAGACGAATCAGGTGGTTTCAGTCCGTTCAGCCATGAGGGTGTTAGGACTCTTTACAGCCTCTATCCCAGCTGTACAGTGGGCCCGGGTTCCATTCCAGGCCTCTCCAGGCAGAGATTCTGCAGGTCTGGTCTCATCAGGTCTCTCTAGAGAAGAAGTTCAGCCTCACCTCAAGGGTAAAACGTGCCCTGTGGTGGTGGCGAAACACAGCCAACCTCACAAAGGGCCTTCCCTGGTTCTGGCCTCTAGACAAGCGCCTGGCGATGGACGCGAGTGCTTGGGGTTGGGGAGCCCACCTAGAGGGGCTCACGGTCCAAGGGACTTGGTCCAAGGCGGAGTCTCGGAAGTCTTCGAACTGGAGAGAACTCAAGGCTGTGTTGCTGGCCCTTCCAGCTTTTCAGCTCGTAGTAGAGGGACGGCATGTGCAGGTCCTGTCAGACAATATGACAACAGTGGCATATATCTTAAAGCAGGGGGGGACCAGGAGAAAGGGTCTCATGTAGTTAGCCAATCAACTATTTGCGTGGGCAGAAAAAAAACGTGGCCTCCCTCTCAGCAGTCCACCTAAAGGGTTCTCTAAATCTTTTGGCCGATCTACTCAGCAGAAAGAGACTGGTAGAAGCAGAAAGGAGCTTAAATCAGGAAGTGTTCCTGATGATTGCCAGTACTTGGGGCTTCCCTCAAGTGGACCTTTTTGCCAGTCAGCAAAACCACAAGGTCCAAAGATACTTTTCTCTTCACCGGGAAGATCAGGCCATAGGTTTAGATGCACTAGCCCACTCTTGGCATTACCATCTGTGCTTCGCCTTTCCCCCCTTTCCTCTGATACCGGTGGTCCTGAGGAAATTCAGGCAAGAGGGAACCAGCATGATTCTGATCACGCCCTTCTGGCCAAAAGGACCCTGGTTCTCAGCACTTCTAAACTTAGCCACGGAACCCCCGTGGAGACTACCAGTCAGGCAGGACCTTCTGATGCAGGGATCAGTGGTCCATCCAGAGGCAGACAGACTGCAGTTAACTGCCTGGTTTCTGAGGAGGACCTCTTAAAGGCTATGGGCTTGTCCGAGGGACTAGTTAGGACCCTACTTTCTAGCAGGAAAGAAGTGACTAGGGCCATTTACCTCAAAGTATGGAAGAAGTACAATTCCTATTTGTTTCTAGGGGGTTCCAGGTGAAGAGTACCAGTTCAGTGCTCGAGTTTCTCCATGAGGGAATGGAGAAAGGTTTGGCAGCCAGCACCCTGAAGACTCAGGTAGCGGCTCTTTCAGTTTATTTAGAAAAAACCCTTTCCAGGGAAACTTTAATTTCTAGGTTTTTCAGGGCAATGGCACGGAATAGGCCAGTTCCCCTTAGAAGTTTTCCCAGTTGGGATTTATCTATTGTATTACAGGGTTTAACGGGAGCTCCGTTCGAACCTCTTAAGGAAGCTTGTTTAAAGAATTTAATTTAAAAAAAAAAAAATTCTTAGTAGCCATTACGTCGGCTAGACGGGTGAGTGAGTTACAGGCTCTAGCAGTCACAGAGCCTTTTCTTAAAATTTTTCCTGATCGGGTAGTTCTGCAGACAGACCCAGCTTTTCTTCCAAAGGTCTCCTCAGATTTTCATCGTTCCCAATAGATGGTGTTGCCCACCTTTTCCTCCAATCCTGCTAACACAGGGGAGGAGGCTTTCCATACCCTGGATGTAAGGAGGTGCCTTCTCCAATTCCTGACAGTTACCAGGGAATTCAGAAAGTCAAATGCTCTGTTTGTAGTCTTTTCACGGAGGCCTATAAAGCTAGAGGAGAATCTCCTCCCTCCGGAATTGCTGCCCACTCCACAAGAGCAACAGCAGTGTCTTGGGCCAAAAGGGCCGGTGCTACGCCTGACCAGATCTGCAAGGCGGCCACGTGGTCAAGTTACTCAACTTTCCTTCGGCACTACAGGCTGGACTTACTATCAGCTGCGGATCAAGCCTTCGGCAGGAAGGTACTGCAGGCAGTGGTCCCACCCTAGGATAAGCTTCTCGTTTAGACTCTCCAGGGTTGTCCTGAAAGGCGACTGGAGAAAAACCTAGTTAGACTTACCGGTGACGGTATTTCTAAGAGCCTTTCAGGACAACTCCTAGTTCTCTCCCTTGTGTTTTCTATGTTTAGTGATGATACAAGTATCTGTCATGGTTTGTGTGTGTTCTCTGTGCTTTGTCTTCCAGTATGCCGGAGGTCACAATAACTGAGGCACTGGTGGAAGAGGAGGGGCTTTAAAGGATTGTGCAAGTGTTTCCTCAAAAGTGGGCGGAGCTGCGCTCTCTCCAGGGTTGTCCTGAAAGGCTCTTAGAAATACCATCACCGGTAAGTCTAACTAGGTTTTTCTCTGGCAGGTTCTGTGGTTCAGCCTGCGCTGGCAGCGATCGGTGTATGTCAGTCCTTAAGAGACCAGTTTAAACAGGTGCTCAAGATTATTCCTGATCAGCAGGCCCAAGATTTGTCCGGGATACCAGGGGCATTATGTTCTACAATAGACGCTATGAGAGATTCTATTCTACAGGCCTCACAACTTATGCTCGGGCTGGTGCATGTGCGTAGAGTTCTATGGTTGAAAAATTGGTCAGCCGAAGCGCAATGCAAAAAGCTCTTGGCTAGTTTTCCGTTTCGCGGTGAACGGTTGTTTGAGGACGATCTGGATAAATACATCCAAAGAATTTCTAATGAAAAAAAGTCCCCTTTTACCAGTTAAGGAGAGGTTAAAGCGTTTTTCTTTTAAACAAGCTTCTTCTCCAGTGCCAGGAGCATCAGCCTCCAGCAAGTCACGATGGCCTCCACCGTCAAGTTCAAGAGGTAAACCTCAGGCCAACCCCAGTGACAAGAGGACCTGGGGCAGGAAACCCACAAAACAAGTTAGTAAAACCTCCTTATGAAGGAGTGCCCCCGCTCGCTCGAGTGGGAGGAAGACTACTGCAGTTCTCAAGGGTCTGGCAGGAACAGTGCCGAGACAAATAGGTGGCTTCCTTAATATCTCTAGGATACGAACCAGAGTTCCGAGAGTTCCCGTCTCCTCGTTTTCTCAGATCAAACGTTCCCAGAGATCCAGAAAAGAAGTCTTGCTCTTTCTGGCTTTGGACCATCTCTTGTTTCAAAGGGTGATATTGGTGGTCCCCATGGAAGAGCGAGGGTTAGGGTTTTATTCAAACCTTTTCACGGTACCAAAACCAAACGGGCTGTCAGACCCATTTTAGGTCTCAAAGATCTAAACCGGTTTTTGAATATCCACTCTTTTCGCATGGAGTCAATCCGATCATTGGTCTCCATTCTACAAGGTGGAGAACTGCTAGCGTCAATCGACATCAAGGATGCTTACCTCCCATGTACCTATTTTTCCCGCTCACCAAAAATATCTACACTTCGAGATAGAAAAACTTAATTTTCAGTTTGTAGCTCTGCCTTTCGGTCTAGCTACTGCGCCTCAAGTGTTTACAAAGGTCTTGGCTCCCCCTTTAGCCAGATTAAGGGCTCAGGGTATAACGATTCTAGCTTACTTAGACGATCTACTCTTGATAGATCAGTCGGTAGCCTGCTTAAACCAGTTTGGTCACCACGGTCAGCTACCTGGAATACCTAGGTTGGATTCTCAACCTATAGAAATCTTCCTTAAAACCATCAAGGAGATTGGAATACTTGGGTCTGATCATAGATACAGCTCAGAAGATGGTGTTTTTTGCCCCAGGCAAAGATAAGTTCCATAAGGGAACTAATTCAGGTGGTCAAAGCCAAGCAGAAACCTTCTATTCGACTTTGCATGAGATTGTTGGGAAAGATGGTGGCTTCATTTGAGGCCGTTCCTTATGCTCAGTTTCATTCGAGACTGCTGCAAAACAGTATCCTATCAACTTGGAACAAGAAGGTCCAAGCTCTAGACTTCCCAATGCGTTTATCCCCAAATGTGCGTCAAAACCTCAGTTGGTGGTTGATAACAAAGAATCTCTAAAAAGGAAAATCCTTTCTACCAGTTACCTGGAAAGTGGTAACAACAGATGCCATCCTTCTGGGCTGGGGAGCAGTCTGCAAGAAGCGTCTGTCCAAGGAAAATGGTCCAAATCATAAATGACCTTGACCATGAATATTCTAGAGATTTGGGAAGCACCCCTGGCCCTGAAGGCCTAGACGCTCAGATTACGGAATTGTCCTGTCGGAATCCAATCTGACAATGCCACAGCAGTGGCCTATATGGATCACCAAGGGGGCACGAGAAGTCATGTTGCCCAGAGAGGGGTGAATCATATCCTAACTTGGGCAGAAAACAACATACCTTGCCTATCGGCAGTCTTCATTCCAGGAATAGCGAATTGGCAGGCGGACTACTTGAGTCCACGCGGATCCCGGAAGTAACGGTCAGCGAACACGATCCGGCCGGCTATCTATCTACATGCTTTTACGTTTTCTGCATTTTGTAAGTGCAATTCCCCTTTTTTTAAAATACATTTTTTTTAAATAAATTTTTTTAAAATAAATTTTTTTAAAATAAATTTTTTAAAGAGATACACTATGGAGTTCTTTTATCTTTTCATGTCATCCGTCTGATTGCTCCCGAGCCTGTGTGTCTTGTATCCTGAGTAACCAGCTATTGCCTATCGGAGCCCGTGGCTGGGATTAAGCCGCAAGCTTGTGGGACCTCTGTAACAGGAGGTCTCACACTCTGGTAAGGGTCAGTGATTTTGATGGTGGAGGTGCCTTTCCTTTCTCTTGCTAGACCACTACTTCCATTTGGTGCTATTTGATTGGTGTCACTGTGGAATTTTGGAGTCTCTGTTTACACACTATTGCCGATTCATACAGCTGATTTGAAAATGACCAACATTTAAGGACTCTCTGGTTACTTAATTTTCACCATGGATTATTGTTATTGAGTTAACTCTTTCCCTTACACGCCACATTAGGTGTATATTTCGTCTTTATTAATTTGAGCATCTTTCCCATTGTATTATATTTTCAAGTCTAATATACACTTGGTACACTGATGCGGTCTTGTCACTATTCCCATTACTTATTTAATTGTTTGCAGCGCAGTCGTTTGTTTTTTATTTAGGACTACTTGAGTCGCCAGCAGTTGTTCCCGGGAGAATGGTCTCTTCACCCCGACATCTTTCTATCAATATGTCAAAGATGGGGAATTACGGACGTGGATCTGTTTGCGTCCAGGTTCAACAAAATGATCAACAACTTTGTGTCAAGGACAAAGGATCTGTTGGCATGCAGAACAGATGCCTTGGTTTTCCTGTGGGATCGGTTTTCACTGATTTATGCGTTCCCTCCTGTTCTGTTGCTTCCGTGACTTCTTCACAGGATCAAGCAGGAAGGGAAGGCGTGATTCTTGTGGCCCAGGAGATCTTGGTATGCAGAGATCGTAAAGATGGCAGTAAGAGGCCCATAGACCCTACCACCACGGGCAGACCTTCTCTTGCAAAGTCCGGTATTCCATCCTACCTTGAAGTGGAAGTAAACCCCCCTATTGTTTTCAGCCAAGGAAGCTGCCATTTTTGCCTCTGTTTAATCTTCAACTGCCATGGTGCTGCACATGTGATCCGTTATGACACCAGCCATTGGATGGTTTGACAGTTTGGTTGAGAGCACAGCCAATGTGCAGTTAGCATTCCCGGCATGCCGGGAATGTAACTGTTTTTTGAAACTGTTAAATCGATGGGTTTACTTCCGCTTTAAAAGCGCTAAATTTAACGGTTTGGCTATTGAGACCCACATTCTGAAGAAGCGTGGGCTGTCAGGTTCAGTAGTATCTATTTTGGTTAATGCTAGGAATCCGGCCTCAAGAGTCCTATATTATAGAGTCTGGAATGCATATGTCTCCTGGTGTGAATCCAGGGGTTGGCACCCCAGGAAATATGTCATAGGTAGGATCCTTGACTTTCTACAGATTAGGATTAGAAATTTAAGCTGGTCTTGAGTACCAGGTGTCAGTCTTATCTGTATTTTTTCAACGACCACTTGCTTCGCACTCTGGTTCATAGCTTTATCCAGGGGTAACGTGGATTGATCCTCTGGTTAGGTCACCCCTGAACCCTTGGAACTTGAGTTTAGTCCTGTCGGCATTACAGAAACAGCATTTTGAGCCAATACGACATATTCATTTGGTCCTTTTGACAAAGAAATTCGTTTTTCTGGTTGCCATATCTTCTGCAAGAAGGGTATCAGAGTTGGCTGCTCTTTCTTGTAAAGAGCCATATTTGATTATTCACAAGGATAAGGTTGTATTGCGTCCTCATCCTAATTTCCTACCGAAGGTAGTGTCAGGTTTTCATTTAACCACTTCAGCCCCGGAAGGATTTACCCCCTTCCTGACCAGAGCGTTTTTTGCGATTCGGCACTGCGACGCTTTGACAATTGCGCGGTCATGCGACGTGGCTCCAAAACAAAATTGACGTCCTTTTTTTCCCACAAAGGGAGCTTTCTTTTGGTGGTATTTGATAACCTTTGCGGTTTTTATTTTTTGCGCTATAAATAAAAAAACATTTTGAAAAAAAAACACATTATTTTTTTACTATTTGCTATAATAAATATCCCCCAAAAATATATAAAAAAAAAATATTTTTTCCTCAGTTTAGGCCGATAAATATTCTACATATTTTTGGTAAAAAAAATCACAATAAGCGATTGATTGGTTTGCGTAAAAGTTATAGCGTTTACAAAATAGGGGATAGTTTTATGGCATTTTTATTAATATTTTTTTTTTTTTTTTACTAGTAATGGCGGCAATCATCGATTTTTATCGTGACTGCGACATGGTGGACACATCGGACAATTTTGACACATTTTTGGGACCATTGGCATTAATACAGCGATTGATGCTATAAAATTGCATTGATTACAGTAAAAATGTCACTGGCAGTGGAGGGGTTAACCACTAGGGGGCGGGAGGGGTTAAGTGTATCCTAGGGGCGTGTTTCTAACATCTGGGGGCGTGGCTGTGTGTGACACCACACTGATCGCTGCTCCTGATGACAGGGAGCAGACGATCGGTGTGCTATCATTAGGCAGAACGGGGAGATGGTGTTTACATCTGCATTTCCCCGTTCTTGAGCTCCGTGACACGATCGCGGGTATCCCCGCGGGCACGGTCACAGAGCTTGCGGCAGGCGCGCACGCTGCCACGGCGGGAAATTCAAAGTAACGTACAGGTACGTTACTTTGCCCAGCCGTGCCATTCTGCCGACGTAAAAAAGTACAGGAGCCGGTCGGGAACCGGTTAAACCAGGATATTGTTCTGCCTTCATTTTTTCCAGAACCTCGTTCTGCTGAAGAAAGGTCACTACAGTCTCTTGATGTGGTGAGAACAGTCAAGGTCTACTTGAAGGCGACTGCTCAGATTTGTAAAACAGATGTTTTGTTTGTGTTGCCAGAAGGTCCTAAGAGAGGAAAGACGCCATTGAAATCTGGATTCGTCATGCGATTGTTCAAGCTTATGGTTTGAAGAGGAAAATTCCACTTTTTCATATTAAAGCGCACTTCACCAGGGCTTTTGGTACTTCCTGGGCAGTGCATCACCAAGCCTCCATGGCTCAAATCTGCAAGGCCGCAACTTGGTCTTCAGTCCATACATTTTACCAGATTCTATCAAATAGATGTAAAAGGTCATGAGGATATCGCCTTTGGGCGCAGTGTACTGCAGGCAGCGGTACAAGTCCTCTAGTCTCTTTGTGCCCTTCTTTTGTTGTGTCTCCCTCCCTTCAGTTGGCATTGCTATGGGACATCCCACATAGTAACTACTATGGCTCTGTGTCCCGTGATGTACGATAAGAAATTAGGATTTTTAAAACGGCTTACCTGTAAAATCATTTTCTTTGAAGTACATCATGGGACACAGAGGTCCCTCCCTTCTTTCTGGAATACACGTGTATTGCTTTGCTACAAAAACTGAGGTACTCCCAGTAGTGGGAGGGGTTAAATAGGGAGTGGACTTCTTGTCTTAGGGCGTGCCAGTGTCCATCACCTAAAGGTGGCCTATAACCCACATAACTACTATGGCTCTGTGTCCTGTGATTTACTGATGTACTTTAAAGAAAAGGATTTTACAGGTAAGCTGTTTTAAAAATCCTATTTTTACAGGTAAGTCTAAAATCTCTTTTTTTTTCCTCACATTAGTTGTGTTCCAAACAAAAGGCAAGTTAATTTAAATGCTTTCAATGTTTTTTGTGTCTCATCGCCTTACTCTAGGCTGAGTTATAACAATGAAAAGAGCTGGCACACTGGCATTGATTCTTTAGCAAAAGTTATAGTGCCCTGCAAAAATGCAGTCATGACAAAATTTGTGGCCTAATTATAACTTTATAGCCTCTTTCACATGGGCAGCTGTCCTGCTGCTGTTAAAAGCATGTTTTGTTATTTTGAAATTTCAAGACTCCAGGCACAGCAATCACTTGCAGTTGTACATTGAGATTATGTGCGTTTACTTGCGGCTGAGTTTAGCTGCGGTAGAACATTCTTGGCATTTCTGACGTGCTTCCTGTTTTTCTTTCCTTTTTGCTGCTGCTATCCGCAAGTAATATGGCACACTGATTACCTGCGGTTATGTACAGCTAGCTACAATAAATCAGTCCTGGACGCAGTCAAATACATTTTTTCTAACCGCACAAAACCCCATGTAACTAAGCCGTCGCTAAACGCAGTGTGTGAATGGGGCCATAGGAAAGCATTGTCTGAGTTTAGGTGCGGTAGATAACTTCCTCTATCTGCAGCTAAAAGCTTAATTCTAGCTGCCCGTGTGAAATTAGTTATGCTTGGAATGTAGGCGATATATGTTTTACAGCTTATGTAAACAAATGTATTTATCATCCATTAAAGGACACAGGAAGTCATCCACTGGCAGGTTATATTGCTGCCTACATGAGGATTAGACACCATAAACAAACCGACACCGACAAATAAATCTGTAGGCCAGCACAGAATAACCCCCTGTCCTCCCAGCATGTTTAGTTTTTTTGCTAGTGTCCTCCCTAGACGTCTCTTTATACATTGCCGAGAAAAATCTAAATATGTATTGCTAGCTTTTGTCTTTGACTTATTTTCAACTTTTTCTTTATTCAAGATTTCTTGCTATGACTCTGCTTCCACTGGTCTCTACAGGGCTGCTGTCAGTGGATCAGCATTTCCTCAGCCTAGCTTTGAAGTGACGCATATTGTGGCGCTAACCTAAAAATGGTTCTGAATTCTGCTTTGCTGACACCATTCTGCTAACAAGTTAGTCCAGAGCCACCGGCATTGCTTTTACGCGTTCCCTGTTTCTGAAGACTTGCTGAGTAAGCCAATCAGGCTAAACAGTGGGAGCTACCTTGCTATAGCACAGCTGAGCACCTTTAAATGTCCTGCTTACTGCAGAAGGATTAACGCTAAGGGATCGCTGTTGTCATCCAGTGGGTGGAGTGTCAAGTGCGTGCTCCATGCTCTTTCCCACCATTTGGCATCTCCTGATGCTGCTTTGCAAAATGGACGTTACTACTACCTATATACCGTGACTTTGATTACCTCCGGCCACCAACTCTCATCGACTACCAGCTGCCTGGGATTGGGAGTACCTAAGGCCTGATTCACACCTATGCATTTTTAGTGCTTTTTACATTTTGCAGATTTGCACTACAGAACATGTTCCATAGGAAACCATGTTAAATGGACCGTAGTGCGAATCTGCAAAATGCAAAAAGCACTAAAACTGTATAGGTGTGAATCAGGCCTAAGACCTTGCCTCCTACCCTGTCATAAGGGGCCTCTGTTGCAGTTACCCAAGGGATTATGGCCAATTCACCCAATTTCTTTGTGGGTGTTGACCAGAGTTACTACTCTAAATGTTTTAACTGAAGAGTCATTGTCTCCCCACAGCCCTAGAAGCGGCCAAGCCACCTGTCACAGTGACCTTCTCTGACCACAGTTTTTCCCCATGAGCTTTTTTTTTTTTTGAGGAATCAGTCTCCTCTCATTTGCTCGTGTGTACAGGAGACCTTTATTGATGAGGTACATACTACACCACATCTGAAGAATCTTCCTGCTCTCTCTAGTCATGGGTCTTTATTGAGCATCTACAGCTGCAAAGAAATTCCCACTAAACCTGCTATTGAGGTATTTCACTATGCGGACTGAAGGCACCGTTAAGGGACTCTACTTGAGTGCTTGTTGGATCAGTTCCCCTTTGCTTTGATAAGGCGTTAAACAGTGGCCTATACCCACTATAGATTGGCCAGTGACGCACCTTAAACCACCAGCCGCCAGACTGTTCTCACTATTAAGAATTTTATCAAACAACTTGAATCTCTCTTTTATCAGCCAGTTTTTTCTCATAGGTTCCTCCCTTTGCTTTGTACTGTCAGACTGGTAGAGCTCCACATGTCTGGAGCTCTACATTTCACTTGTGATGGCTTGCTAGAATAATCAAAGTTGATGTTCTGTATGGGTCTGTTGTCTATTCAGATATGCAGAGAACTCGTAGTTACATAGTAGGTGAGGTTAAAAAAAAAGACACAAGTCCATCAAATCCAACCTATGTGTGTGATTTTATGTCAGTATTACATTGTATATCCCTATATGTTGTGGTCATTTAGGTGCTTATCTAATAGTTTCTTGAAAATGACAATGCTCCCCACTAAAACCACCGCCTGTGGAAGGGAATTCCACATCCTTGTCGCTCTTACGGTAAAGAACCCTCTGCGCAGTTTAAGGTTAAACCTCTTTTCTTCTCATTTTAATGAGTGGCCTTGTGTCTTTATTAAACTCCCTTCCACTGAAACATTTTATCCCTATTGTGGGGTCACTAATATGGTATTTGTAAATTGAAATCATATCCCCTCCCAAGCGTCTCTTCTCCAGAGAGAATAAGTTCAGTACTCTTATCCTTTCTTCATAACTAATATCCTCCAGTTCCTTTATTTGTTTGGTTGCCCTTTTCTGTACTCACTCCATTTCCAGCACATCCTTTCTGAGTCCTGGTGCCCAGAACTGGACAGCAGACTCCAGGTGCGGCCGGACCAGAGTCTTGTAAAGTGGGAGAATTACCTCTTTATCTCTTGTTAATCCCCTTTTTAATGCATGCCAATATTCTGTGTGCTTTGTTAGCAGCAGCTTGGCATTGCATGCTATTGCTGAGCCTATCATCTACTAGGACCCCCAGGTCCTTTTCCATTCTTGATTCCCCAGAGGTTCCACATTAAACCTCATTTGCCATGTAGTTGCCCACCCCATTCGTTTGTTCAGATCTACTTGCAAGGCTTCCACATCCTGTGGAGAAGTTATTTCCCTGCTTAGCTTAGTATCGTCTGCAAATACAGAGATTGAGCTGTTCACCCCATCCTCCAAGTCGTTTATGAATAAATTAAATAGGATTGGTCCCAGAACAGAACTCTGGGGGACCCCACTTTCCACCCCTGACCATTCTGAGTACTCCTCATTTATCACCACCCTCTGAACTCGCCGCTGTAGCCAGTTTTCAATCCATGTACTCACCCTATGGTCCATGCCATCTGACCTTACTTTGTAAACGTTTATGGGGAACTGTGTCAAATGCTTTTGCAAAATCCAGATACACCACATCTACGGGACTTCCTTTATCTAGATGGCAGCTTACCTCCTCATAGAAGGTTAATAGATTGGTTTGGCAAGATCGATTCTTCATGAATCCATGCTGATTACTGCTAATGATACCGGTTTCATTATTAAAATCTTGTGTATATATAGTCCCTAAGCTTGCATACTATTGATGTTAGGCTAATTGGTCTGTAATTCCCAGGGATGTATTTTGGCCCTTTTCTCCAATCAGCTGGTACCATTCCAGTCAGTAGACTGTCAGTAAAAATTAGGAACAATGGTCTGGCAATTACTTGACTGAATTCCCTAAGAACCCTCGGGTGCAAACCATCTGGTCCTGTGACTTATTAATATTAAGTTTTCCGAGTCTTCTGTCCTCTGTTAGCTATGAGGGTTGTTCCTGTGATGTGTCATGAAGATAAACACTGCAGTTTTGGTTACTGAATCCCCCCCGATTCCCTCGTGGAGACTGAGGAGAAGAATAAATTCAATACCCTTCGCCATCTCACCATCCTTTGTAATCAGATTCACTTCCTCATTCTTTATGGGGCCAATATGGTCTGTCCTCCCCTCTTTTACTGTTTATATACTTAACCATCTCAATACAGTGCATTTTCACCCCCTTCCTGCCCAAGCCATTTTTCAGCTTTCAGCGCTGTCACACTTTGAATGACAATTGCGCGGTCATACAACACTGTACTCAAATTAAATTGTTATAATTTTGTCCCCACAAATAGAGCTTTCTTTTGGTGGTATTTGATCACCTCTGCGTTTTTTTTTTTATTTTTTGCGCTATAAACAAAAGAAGAGTGACAAGTTTAAAAAAAAAAAAACGATTTTTTACTTTTTGCTATACTAAATATCCCCCAAAAATATAAAAAAAAAATTTTTTTCCTCAGTTTAGGCCGATACGTATTCTTCTACATATTTTTGGTAAAAAAAAATAGCAATAAGCGTATATTGATTGGTTTGCACAACAGTTATAGCGTCTACAAAATAGAGGATAGATTTATAGCATTTTTATTATAATTTTTTTTTTTTAACTAGTAATGGCGGCGATCTGCGATTTTTATCGTGACTGCGATATTGCGGCGGACATATTGAACACTTTTGACACATTTTTGGGACCATTCACATTTATACAGGGATCCGAGCTATAAAAATGCATTGATTACTGTATAAATGTGACTGGCAGGGAAGGGTTAACACTAGGGGGCGCTGAAGGGGTTAATATGTTCCCTGGGAGTGATTCTAACTGTAGGGGGTGGGGACTCGCAAGTGGAGGAGACCGATCAGTGTTTCTCTGTACTGAGAACACACCATCGGTCTCCTCTCCTCTGACAGACCGTGGATCTGTGTGTTTACATACACAAATCCACGGTCCTGCTGTGTTACCGGGCAATCGCGGGTGCCCGGCGGACATCGCAGCCGTCGGGCACGCGCATCGGGTGCCCAGTGACAAGGGGGGTGTTCCCTGGAGGGCAGGGAAGGGGAGGGTGTCATATGACGCCCTCATGTCCTTAGAGCTGCGCTGCCTGGCCGTCAATTGACAGCCGGTGGTCGTAAAGCAGTTAAAGAATTTCTTGGGTTTTTTTTTGGTCTCCTCTGCTATGTCTTTCATGTTCTAGTTTAGCCGCTCTAATTGCACCCTTACATTTCTTGTTGCATTCTTTGTAATGTCTGAATGCTGATAAAGATTCCCTCAGCCTTGTATTTTTTGAAGGCCTTCTCCTTGGCTTTTTTTTTATTTTTACATTGGAGATAAGCCATCCAGGACTTCTGTTCGCTCTTTTAAAATAATTTACCAATGGGATGCACTGACTATTGCCCTTATTTAATATGCTCTTAATGCAAACTGATCTAGCCTCCGTGTTCTTTGTTTCTAAGATTTTATCCCAATTTATATCTTCTAGCAAGGTTCGTAGTTTAGGGAAGCTTATGTTTCCTATTTGTGTGATTTATACTGAAGCTAATTGACCTGTGATCGCTGTTTTCTAAATTGCCCCTTATTTCTACATCTGATCAGGTCTGTATTGTTGGTAATCAGTAGGTCTAGTAATGCTTTGTTTCTAGTGGGTGCGTCTTCCATCTGACACATGAAACTAGCAAGCCTTAGATGAATGCGCGGTTCCTTCTGCCCAGTCTGTCTGGATAATTAAATCCCCCATTATGATGACACCTCCCATCCTTGTCGCTATTCCAATTTGTGATAGGAGGTCCGTTTCCCCCCTCCTCCCTCCAGGTTAGGGGGCCTAAAGCATACTCTCAGTATTACTTTCCCCTTAGTTTTATCCCTTTGGAGCTCTACTCATAAGGATTCCACCTCCTTACTTGCTCCCCTAGTGATGTGATCTCTCACATTCACTTGTACATTATTCTTGTTATTCAAGCATACCCCTCCCCCCTTTTTACCCTCCCTATCCCTGCAATAAAGGGAATACCCCTGAATGGTTGCCAGCCAATCATGAGAGCTGTTGAACCAAGTTTTTAAATTTTCCCACAAAATCTAAATCCTCCTTGTACAACAGTATCTCTAGTTCTCCCATCTTGTCCACCAGGCTCCTGGCATTGGTTAACATGCCCACGTAGTTTAGGTTAAAGTGTCATTAAACCTAGAATAACTCAGACTGCATGCTATTTAACAGAGTGTGCATGTTCACAAAGCCATTAAAACATTTATGTGTAGAGTGAAATATACCTGGTTGATTCCGCCATCAGTTGTCCCTCCCTATATGCTCTGTTTCCCCACTGCAGCCTGAGAGTGTGTAGACCAGCTGTTGTCTACTGAGCATGCTCCAGTTTTAGTTCCCTTCTAAGCTCTTAATTTCCTCCTTTTTACTTATCTGTGCAGCCCATGTGATTATACAGTCATACATGTGGGTGTCTACATAGTGGTAAATGGCACTCCCCTCCCTCCATTCTCCTATTGATAAAAATGTGGGATATAGTATGCTGATTGATTACATTCGCTTAGAAACTCGCAAAGAAAAGCTTACTTTTAATCAGTATTTAGTATTATCAGTATTAAATATACCAAATGTAATTACTAATGCCTGTAAAGTAAAAAAAAAAAAAGATCTTTAGATGCAGTCTGAACAAAATGAAAGCTAGTGTCAATCATCATGCTGGCCAGTTCAGTACTCTCCAACGCTTTGTCTTAAACCATTTCTGGGTGCTTTTTGACGTGTGCTTTGAGTTATGGTTCTGCTGTAAGACCCATGACCTCTGACGGAGACCGAACTTTCTGACACTGGGCCCTACATGGCACCCCAGAATTATTTTGGTAGTCTTCAGATTTCATAATGTCATACACACAGTCAAGACATCCAGGGGCTGAAGCAGCAAATCAACACCAAAACATCAGTGTACCGCCACCACGTTTGACTGTGTAGGGTCTTTATTCTTTTCTTTAAAGGCCTAATTTCTTTTTCTGAAACCAGAATGATGGGCTTTATAAAAAAGCTGTCATTTGTTGTCCACAGCACATTCTACCAAAAGGATTTTGGCTTCCTCAGGTACGTTTTGGCAAACTCATTATGGCTTTTTTAGGTTTCTGTGTCAGCAGTGGGATCATCCTGGGTCTCCTACCATAGCATCCCTTTTCATATAGATGAAGATGTACAGTATAGTGCGAGCTGACACAGTTGTACCCTATGTCTGAAGGTCAGCTTGAATTTGGAAGGTGATTGAAGTTCTTTATCCACCATTTGAACAATCCTTTGTTGCAATCTTTGATAACTTTTTCTCTTTTGTCCACATTTAGGGAGATTAGCTACTGTGCCATGGGCTGCAAACTTTTTGACAATGTTGCGCACAGTACACAGGAACATGAATCTCTGGAGATGGACTTGTAATCTTGAGATTGTCCATACTTTTCCACAATTTTTGTTCTCAAATCCTCAGACAATTCTTTTCTGCTCTTTCTCTTCTCCATGCTCTGTGTGGCACACAGACACACGCAACAGAAAGGTTGAGTACATTTTTCATTTTTTTAACTGGTTGCTGGTATGATTTCCATATTGTCAGCACCTGTTAATTGATACAGGTGAGTTTAATTACAAATTACAGGAGCATCACAAACGTGGAATGCAATTATTTTCTTACAATTTTGAGAAGGTGCCAATCATTTTGTCCAGTCCATTTTAGGGGTTTTGCGTGGAATGTGTCAGATTTGGCTTTTTGTTTCTCCACTTTGTGTCATACTAATACAAACAAAAGAAACAGCATGTCTAAACATTTGTAGTTGCAACAATTTTCTGAGCTAAGTGGTACATTATCTTACAGAATGGCAGGGATCACAATATTTTTGGCCATGACTATATGATTTATGTCGATGAATTATGGCAATACTTCTCTGTTGATTATCAATTTAAAGTGCTAACTTTGTCTTCACGTGACACTGTCTCTTACCTACCCACGACATGATCATTAAAGGCATCACTAAATGTCAGAGCCTATACCCGCCTCTTGGGAAAGGTCAGCTGAGTCCCATCCTTCTCCTAAACTTCCTCCTAAAGTAGGCTTACCCAGACCCTCTAGGACTGGTTCTACTGGCCTACAAGACAGGAAGCAAGGAATTTGTTAACCCCTCAGAGGATTCAGCCACACTTTTTCCAGGGCAGGGATTGTGGCTAATCTTTGCAGGTCCTTGGGTAGTTTACCCTTCAGGCATCCAGATGCAGAGAGCACCCATTTGTTTACAGGCTAGTCCAGTGACAGTGGCAAACCTTGTCACCCCAGATGTTTTGAAACTACATTTCCCATGATGCTCAACTACACTGTGCATGAGCATCATGGGAAATGTAGTTGCAAAACATCTGGGGTGCCAAGGTTCGCCATCACTGGGCTAGTCCCTTTCCTCTGGAACTCTTCAGCTGTTAACTTATGCCACCGCACAGATTAACAGACCTTGCCCCTTGGGGTCTCCTCAACCCAAGTGGGTCCTGCTCTAACTCCTGTGTTAGCTTGGCCCCAGTTGTCTCCCCCTGGCCATAACCCTGTCCCTCCAGAGCAATTCCTAGCATATTGGTGGTACTTGGTACCCACCAGTGTTCTGACAAGCTCTCGCACAAAGTTCCTTATTTCTTGACCCTTAGTAGTTTAGATGAATAGAGGCTTAGGGCCTTCCTGCTTACCCTGCTTGTCTTCCTTTTACAAGGACGTTTTCTCAGATTCCTTTTCCTACTAAAGGGGCTCAATCCCTTTCTTTGTAGATCATGTCAGGTTGTGTTGTTTTTTTTTCTTTTCCTAACTTAAATGTGTTATTTGCTCCACCCCTTTTGGTAAGTTCAAGTTGACTAGCTTATCACTTGGTCCATTCCCCTCAGTGTTATATCATTCTATTCTGGTTGGTGACCATTTTTCTCTTGGCCTTGGGCATCGGGTTAATGTCTGTTTCGTCCTCCTGGTCATGTTGGCAGGTTTTCCTATCAGGTGTAGGGTTTAGCATCATCCGCTATCAGATTTGGACTTTCAGATGACATACAAGATAGAACATGTGATTTTTTTTTTTTTTTTTAATCCTTATAAAATCATGACCTTTGAGATAAAAGGCTTCCGTGACTAGTGGAGGATCACTTTTTTCTTTTTTTTGTAGCATGCAAGTATAAACGCATTATTTAAATTGTGGTGCTGCACAGTTTTAAGAGGAAGATTGTGGGCTATGATTCTAATAAGGCTACTGGTGCCCAGTGATTATCAGTGATTTTTTAAATCATTTTTGGGCATGTTTATGTATATATGAATTTGGGAATTAAATTTGCTTATGAAATTTGTAGAGATTTTCATATATGTTATCATTTTTGTTGCGCTGCACTTTGGCATATTTAAACTTAATACACATTGTTTCCATTGCTGTGCCCCCTGATGATTCTCACCATGATGGTTCAGAGTCCACAGGTGGGACTGTAAAGCAGCAGGTGGACTTCATTGGTAAAAATCAACAGGTATTTGTGCAACCTGAGGCTCGATTCACACTACCGCGACTTGGGATCCGACTTGTCAGACCTCAAGTCGCCCCAAGTCACTTGACATTAGGAATTACATTATAATCAATGAGAGCCATCTTAATGTATACTACTGAAGTCGCTCCGACTTCAGAAAAGGTTCCTGTACTACTTCAAGGTGACTTCTAGGTGACTTGTACCCATAGAATTCAATGGAAGTCGCCTCCAAGTCGGATCTCCATCTATATTGAAGCGACTTTACAGGAAAATAAATTTATTTACTCAGGCAAACCCCACCCTCCCAGAGAGCTGATTATTCTGTGATTGGCCACAGCCAAAGTCGCCTGGCCTGGGGGCGACTTGAAGTTGTGTTGTAAATAACTCAAAGTCACGTTGAAGTTGCTTCCAAGTTGCCTTGCTAAGTCGCGCTGTAAGTCGTGTTGCCCCAGTGTGAACCGGCACTAACAATACAAAAAGGTGTGCTCAGCTGCAAATAGGTAAGATCAAAAAACTGCTGCAATCAAACACTCCTTGAATAGTGAGGAGAACATTTATTTTACATTTGTGCAACTTTGCAGAGGGACTAAGAGAAACTTCTAATGAAATTCTGCATGGTATTTTATTTTTTCATTGGGAGGCCATAGTTATACTCAATGGAAGCTTCAGGGTTTAAATGTGTGTGGAGCTCCATGCAGAAAAGCCCCAGCACATATAATCTCTATATTGCTATCCCAATGTTGTTCTCAGTTCCCATTAACAGTTCATGTTGGCGTATATGTTGTTAGTCTCCCATTATGGTGGAGCACTTATTTTTATACTTGTGCATGTACTGTATAAGGTTACTTGCAAAATATGCATTATTGATAGATTTAAAGAAAGCTTTTGGAAATGTGCGTTGTACCAGCATCTGCAGAAATGGCATTAAAGTTTTATTCTGGTTACTTTGTAGTGCAGTTTTCAGGTGTGTCTATGATGCACTTTATGATATGGGTATATGCTTTGCCAATCCTATTCAGAGCCCCTACAATGCACAGCAATGGATTAAAAAACAGACATTACCTTTTTTTTGGGCCACCATGTGTCAATACGCTGCATATAAGTGAATTAGCACAATTAAAAATGGCAAACATTTGTTTTTAAGCTATTTTGCAAGAAAAGACTGCCCAAATCATTTTGAGAACTCATATAAAGTTACTTTTGTCAAAACTGTCCAGTCTGATCCTTCACTGACATCAAGTTTATAGCATGGCAGTTCTACAATAATTGCCTGTACAATCAAGTCACACAATTTAAATAAATTATTTACATAACTAATGTTTTTTTTTGTCTTTCTTACCTATAATTAATTTAGTTATTATGATGACATTTAGCTCTCCTTTGACATTAAAAGAGTCAAACTGGTTTCACACATGCAGTTTTTTTGTTAATCATTTTTCCGGTACATAGCTTCTAACTAAAAATGTCATGTTGATTCTAATAGAACTGCATCGTGGTCTCTTGTGTCATCTTAATTAGCATGTTCACAAGGATCAAGTTTACATTTGAAGTTAATAGTTTTAAAACTAGGATCCAGAATTTTGACTGTACAGAATCTATCAACCTCATACTTACGTTATTCAATTGGCATATGATTGTTCTAGTCTTTGTAGCAAACTAGCCAAATATCTCCATTCTTTGATGTAGAACCTGTATCTCTGTGATTACATTATTTTTTTTTTTTTTTAGAGAAAGTATCTCATCTTAGACTCTGAGGTAGAAGACTGGCTTGACTGAGGCCTACTCTTCTTGTCCTGTGGTAAAAGATACTCTTACCTCTGTGATTTCCTTAATGCACTATTCTAGGGGCCCACCAAAGAGGCATCCATCATCATAGAGCATGCAGAGCAAATGCATCTTGCAAAACTGTTCTGCAGCCTCAAACTTGAGCCAAAAGGTCCTTGCCATGTGAACCAAAATAAATTCTATGTGGGAAACTAGACACATGACATATGCTAGTAAAAGCAGAGCTGATGGCATAAGGTCCAATTGTTCAAGGACCAATGGATCCAAAACTATAGAATAAAAATTTGTCCATTTTTCTAGCCAACATGCTTAGGCTAGGTTCACGTTTGTGGGTCGGTAACCTGTGCATAATTGCACACATTCCTGACCCTCAGGCAAGTGTGCTGCTCTTTAGCAGATGCTCCGAGGTGCCTACAGCACCATGCAGTTTCGTGCAACCGCACTTTTAACCACTTCCCTACCCACGTATTGTCATATGACGCCCACAAGGTGGATCTCCCATCCTGGGTGGGCGTCATATGACATCCTCCCATTCCCGGCCGCCTGGGGGGCGCGTGCCGATGTCCGCCGGGCACCCGCGATTGCCCGTTAAAACAACGGGACCGTGGAGCTGTGTGTGTAAACACACAGCTCCACGTCCTGTCAGCGGAGAGACCGATCATGTGATCCCAGTACGGAGGAACACATGATCGGTACCCTTGAGTCCCCTCCCCCCACAGTTAGAATCACTCCTATAGGGAACACATTAAGCCCTGCAGCGCCCCCTAGTGTTAACCCCTTCCCTGCCAGTCACATTTACACAGTAATCAATGCAATTTTATAGCAACGATCGCTGTGTAAATGTGAATGGTTCCAAAAATGTGTCAAAAGTGTCCGAAGTGTCCGCCGCAATGTCGCAGTCACGAAAAAAAATCGCAGATCGCCGCCATTACTAGTAAAAAAAAAAATGCAATAAATCTATCCCCTATTTTGTGGACGCTATAACTTTTGCGCGAACCGATCAATATACGCTTATTGCGATTTTTTTTAACAAAAATATGTAGAAGAATACGTATCGGCCTAAACTGAGTAAAAAAATTGTTTTTTTTTTTTTAAAAATGGGATATTTATTATAGCAAAAAGTAAAAAATATTGTGTTTTTTTTTCAAACTTGTCGCTCTTCTTTTGTTTATAGCGCAAAAAATAAAAACCGCAGGGGCGATCAAATACCACCAAAAGAAAGCTCTATTTGTGGGGAAAAAAAGGACGTCAAATTTTGTTTGGGTGTAACGTCGCACGATCGCGCAATTGTTAGTTAAAGCGACGCAGTGCCAAATCGCAAACAGTGCTCTGGTAAGGAAGGGTGTAAAATGGCCCGGTGCTGAAGTGGTTAAAAAAGGGTCAGAGACTTTCCCATTCAAATGAATGGGCTTCTGTGCCCGTGCAAAACGCAGGACCCTCAAAATGTTAAACTTAGATTTAAGGTCTGACGGATGCAATAGCAGAGTGATAATAAATGGGGCTTGGACAAGATGATGAACTGAACGGACACTTCTCCTGAAACTCTGCTGGAGACTGGTCTTGATTTTGTCCTGCGCTGGGATTTTCCTGCCTCCCAAAGTAGTGTGCCTCCTCTGGAAGACCTAAAATGGATGGTGGGAAACTCTGTTCATATATTGAGGACTTTTCCAGCCACAGCTCTGGACTACTCAGTTTGCTTTTATGTTGTCCTCCTCTTCTGTCCGTGATGGTAAGAGGGTTTAGGTTTGTACCCCTGGCTTGGTCCAGGAGATGAAAAAGAATGTTAACTTAAAGTGGATGTAAACCCTCACATATACTCAGTTAAGTGAACAGCCTCCGATGATACACAGATATGAAACAAATCTCCCTACATAAGTTTTACATGCATATCTGCTGTCTTCAGCTTACTATATTCTTTAGAAAGTGCACATCGTGTTATAAATGTTCTCTTCCTGTTCAGCACTGGTAGTGTAGTCTTGGCATACACTGTGTCAGCTGATTGGAGGAAAGGCACACACCCCCACTCCACATAGGCAGAAGGAAGGAAGTTATATGAATAGCTGTGCATAGACCAGCTCTCTGCTAATCTAATTATAGCACCCACCGGACACAAATTTCAGGCTGTTTTTATCTCAGTTGTGACAGGGCTGGGCTCTCAAAAAGTTACTCGAATATTACCTCTGTAAGAGGTATGTTTGGTTCTGCTCCGCTTTCTCAGCGATTTAGGGGCTATCCAGTTCAATGCAGAGGGTTTCTGAACCAGGTTGGGATATACTTTGAGATTCTGCCCCGGGCGTTCCCCATGGACCTGGGCAAACCCTCTATGGGAGACGCAAAAACCCATTGTCCTGAGTAACCCAGAGTTTGTGGTTTCCTTTAAAGGGGTATTTGATGTTCCCGCACTGTATGAATGTTTATACTGAAATTTAAAACAGTTTTATATTTATGAAAATAAGCAAGGATCTACGATTAAGGAGATTCCCACAAATCAAAAATTAACTCAAATTAGTTTGTCCTACTAGACAAAGCCCAATACATTGCCATGTGTCACAGAATCCTGGACAATGGAGATTGGTACAAAAAGATCTCAAGCAAATGTGTAGAAAAATTTCAAAAATAATTTTATTTTCTTCTCTTGGATGCCTTTCAGCAAGGCATCATTGGGAATGATTTAAATGAAGCAATCCTTGTGAAGCATTCTAAAACCCTGACTTTCTATTCCCCACCTAAAACGCATTCAAATATTTTATGTCCCCCTGTGAGGCCAATTATATCGGGCAATGGTGCCCACATCAAATTGGCTAGTCAATTAGTTGATAAGTAACTAAGCCTGCATGTAGTGTCCCTTCCTTCATATGTCCAAGATGCACCAGATCTTCTACGGCGCCTTGAGAATATACATGTACCCAAGGACACTGTCCTTTTAGCTATCGATATTGAGGCACTGTACAGTAGTATCCCCCATTCTTCTGGTCTCTCTGTTGTGCAGGAGTATCTGAAAGAAAGAGATCAAGGCTCTTGGTCATTCAGCCAGTTCATCTTGTCTATTCTTGAGCATATCCTACACTGTAATGTGTTTTACCTTTGATGGTTCCCACTACCTCCCAGGTGCAGTGCAGGGGGTAGTGATGGGGACCTCCTGTGCCCCATTGTATGCCAACCTGTATCTGGGGGGAGTGGAAACGAATACTTTTTTCAGACGAGATATATGCCAAACACTGGGATCATATCCTAATGTGGAATCGTTACATAGGCCACTTAAGAAAACTCTAAAAGGATACTTAAACAGGCTTTAGTTAAGAGTCAAACAAGATGAAGCGGACACTACGAGGGTCATATTGACCTATACTCTACACCCTCCATGTATACCCGAAATTCTTAAGAAACATTGGTATTTACTTTCCAATGATCCCATTCTTCAAATATATAAAGGGGATAGACTGAATATAACATTTTGGAGGGCTAAATCCTTAAAAGACAGGCTAACACAAAGCCATATGCAGATCAGATAGGTGAAGACACCACCCAGAGGGGTACTTGGAAATTTAACTTGTGTAATTTTTGCCCATGGATCTTTGAAAATCGCACCATGCATCTTCCTAATGGAATGTTACATTCTATTTCACACCATAACTGTCAAACAATTGGCATGGTATACATCATCTTCTGTGAGCGTGGGCAAAACCAAACACTGCTTTTGACATAGAATAAAAGATCATGTTTACTACATTGGAAGTAATTTGCTATACACTCCGATTGGTCACCATGTAAACTGCCAGCACTCCGGAAACAATGGGGTCATTAAATTTGCAGCCCTGGAACACATCGACATGAACCCGAGGGGTGGTGACTTTGATAAAAATATTTTACAAAGGGAAATGCGATGGATCCACATTTTAAAGGCTACCACCTTAACGATGCAATGAGTTACAAACCATTTTTATAAAATGTGGGTTTTGTTTTGTGGGTGTTTCTTCCTGCCTCTCCCTTTTTGTTTTTTGGGTTTTTTTTGTAGTGTTGTGTTGCTTTTTTAGTACCTGTGTCTGTCTTGTTATTTGTATATCTGTGGTCCATTTTGCACAATATCTGCCTGTTGGCCGATGGGTCAGAGAGTGGCACCCTAATCTTTGATGTATCTATATATGTTATGATTTAATACGGGTAGTTGCACTATGAGATAGGTGATGGCACTTGTTTTTTTTTCATGATTTGGAGTATTGCTTGTGTTGCCTGTCCCTCCACTGTGATGCTCAGGCTGTGTTACCTGGGACGGTTGATCTTCTGTGTGGAGTTTATGTTCCCCATCTGTCCATTTCCTGCTCTCCTGTGTCTACTTCCGGTTTGGCGTGGTGCCACCATTGACGCGGAAGTGACGCTAATGGTGCATCTCGGCGTCTCGCTGTCCTGCCCATGGCTGGTGAGTGCCGAACAACGCCCCGCCCTTGATTGGCAGATGCTTTGAGTCCGACGCTAGACGTCATGCTGCCCCACACATGTCTAGGCGAACGCCGTGATTGTTTGACGCCAAACAAACAATATAAGAGGTGTCCATTCATCTAGACAGTGTTGAACCAACGGGGACACCCGTGGCTGTATCCTTCTGTGGCTAGTAGGTGAGCACAATAGGATAAGGGGACTACACTCTGTAATGCTGACATTTCAATTGGCAGTACTGGCATACTAGATAAACATACATGTCTTTTGCCCAATCTGATTTTTGGTTTTGTTTTAGACTCCCATATCCCACTTGGGAATTTATGGGTGCAACTATATACATAGGTAGCCCCCCCTCAATAGGAGGAAGCCTTGGATATGCATATATAAGGTGTGTAATATGTTAGACTCTAGATTGATTTATACATACAATCTTCAACACTTTACCTAATATACAATAATGCACGTTTTAGGCTTTGGAAATATGGACTGGAAATATATCTGAGTGGATACACCTAGTTACCAATTGAGCCTTCTATCCTTGATTGGGGGCAAGGGTATTTATTTCAGGAGCAGGAGAGGAAGTTGGCCGCTGCGTCCTTACCAAGTCATGAGCTGTCAGTGGGTTTTTCACTGCTCACAGCTGAATGTAAAAAAGGAATTGCCGGCAAAAAAAACAGTGAAAAAAAAATGCGTTAGGCCCCCATCCATACCAGGCCCTTCGGGATAAATAATGTCTCCCCCCTGTAGATCCAGTGTCAATAACACTACACACCGGATGGTTGGGGAGGGGGCGCTCGCTCGTCCACTCTTTCCTGACCTGCATGCTCATATAAGGGTCTGGTATGGATTTTGGGGGGCACCCCATGTCATTTTTTGGGGGGATTTTTCCACAATTTGTTTGCTGGCAATTCTTTATTTTGACAGATGACTCCTCAGTTTAAGGATGCGGTGACCGGCTTCTCGGACAGATTCTTAGCAACCAGCTATATACAGTGTTTTTAAAGAGGAAAATAAAAGCAAAATGCATGAAAACTGCATGCAAAAATACATAAAAAAATGTGCGTTTAAAAATGCAAAACATGCCTGAAAAACGCATCAACTGCAACCGCATAGATGTGAACCGAGACTGAGTACTTCTATACCTGAACAAGTACAATTGTAACATGTTTTACAGTTGATACAGCATGCAGGAATCATTTTACAGGTAGGCACTCTAGCGGGTTCTAGCCTAGACATGAAATATTATGGTAAAAATAACAACACAACATGCAACATAAAGTTTCCCAACATATACAGTTGTGCTCATAAGTTTACATACCCTGGCAAAATGTATACAGGACTCTCTTAAAACATGGTGTAGCTGATTTGATCTTCATAACTTTCCCTACGGTTTTGGTCATGGTATTCTTTTGTCTACTAGGGAAAGGGTTACATGGTTATACCTTTATATTATTTGCCTTATGTTATATAATATAATAAGGCGATATTACATCTCCGTTTTTGACTAGTTAGGCCTCTGCCCGCTCACAGTTTGAGCCCATTAGGGGTGGTCGGGTGTTCCTTTCTCATATAACTATGATATTATTTTTATTTCATACCTAACTTATTATACTATTTGATCTCTATGCTTCTTAATTTTAAATTTTTCACATATCTATCTTGTGTACTCAATAATTGATGATAAATATGTTGCTTATTTTTATTACCCATGTTATGAGACATGTTCTGTTATATTATTAAACTTAATAAAAAATATTGAACAAGAAAACATGGTGTAGCTGTTTCAAGATACACAATAAGGGGAGGTACTTGAAGAAAGATGGGCTGCATGGTCAAGTTGCCAGAAGAAAGACATTACTATGCAAATGCCACAAAGTATCCCGCTTACAATACGCAAAACAGCACAGAGACAAGCCTCAAACCTTCTGGCACAAAGTCATTTGGAGTGATAAGACCAAAATTTAGCTTTTTGGCCACAACCATAAACGCTTCTTTAGGAGAGGAGTCAACAAGGCCTATGATGAAAGGTACACCATTCCTACTGTGAAACACGGAGGTGGATCGCTGATGTTTTGGATATGTGTGAGCTACAAAGGTACAGGAAATTTGTTAAAAATTGATGGCAAGATGAATGCAGTATGTTATCAAAAAATACTGGAGGAACATTTGCATTTATCAGCCAGGAAGCTGCGCATGGGGCATATTTGGACATTCCAACATTACTATGATCCAAAACACAAGGCCAAGTTGACCTGTCATTGGCTACAGCAGAATAAAGTGAAGGTTCTGGAGTGACCATCTGTCTTCTGACCTCAATATCCTTGAGCCACTCTGGGGAGATCTCAAATGTGCAGTTCCTGCAAGACAACCCAAGAAATTACAGGAACTGGAGGGTTTTTGCCTCATCCACAAATACCACAAAAGACTTCAAGCTGTCATTGATGTTAAAGGGGCAATACACGGTATTAAGAACTGGGGTATGTAAACTTTTGATCTGGGTCATTTGGGTAGTAGTAAACACAGTTGATTGATAAAAAATGGCTTCAGTCAAACTCTAACCATGAGTGAAAGAAAAAAATGTTTTTGTGTTATTTATATTCTCTCAAAAAATGGCCAAGAAATCATAAATTCTGTCAGGGTATGTAAACTTATGAGTACAACTGTATATTTAGTTCAGCAGAAAATAAGAGATTTCCAGCTACATTTTAAAGGATCAGTCAACTGAAGAGCAGATGCTGAAGTGTTTAATTACCTAAATAGTTTCCTATAACTCTCTCACAATGTGATAGTGACATTTCTGTACTATACCTGTACTTACTAGAAAAACAGTAATGCCGCGTACACACGATCGGAATTCTCGTCGGAAAAAACTCTGACGGTTTTTCCGACGGAATTCCAACGGAATTCCGCTCAAGCTGTGTTGCCTACACACGATCACACCAAATTCCGACGGTCAATAACACAGCAGCATAAAACACGTTCGACAGCACTATAAAAGGGAAGTTTAATGCTTCCGAGCATGTGTCGAATTGTTTCCGAGCATGCGTCGGAATTTTGCGTGTCGGAATTGCATACACACGATCGGAAGATCCGATAGAAAGGTTTTCCATCGGAAAAATTGAGAACAGGTTCTCAATTCAAAGTCCGTCGGAAATTCCGACAGAAAAAGACCGTTGGGCATACACACGGTCGGAAAATCCGATGAAAAGCCCCCTTTTGACTGTTTCCATCGGAAATTCCGACCGTGTGTACGCCGCATAAGGCTGCTTTCACACTGGGGCGGGCGGGTGTTGATGGTAAAACGCTGCTAGTTTTAGCATCGCTATTTGGCCGCTAGCGGAGCGCTTTTAACTCCCCTGCTAGCGGCCGATTAAAAGGTTAAATGCACCAGTGTAGCGCCGCTGCTGAATCGCTTTGCAGGCGTTTTGGCAGCGGTGCCCATTAATTTCAATGGGCAGGAGCGGTGTATACACCGCTCCGCCACCACCCCAAAGATGCTGCTTTCCGGATTATTTTTAACGTCCTAGCAGCGCAGCACCCCATTGTGAAAGCACTCTGGCTTTCACACTGGGACTGCAGGGGAGGTGTTTTTCAGGCGCTATTTTTAGCCCAAAAGCGCCTGAAAAATGCCCCAGTGTGAAAGGGGTCTAACCCTCAAGTTTTGCATCTGGTACTTTGTGGCCCTTTTCCTACTGTTTCATCCCCTCCCACAGAAGGAGCAGTTGTAAACACAAGTTTCTTTTAAAAGGAAAATGTGCTTTGCCCATGCAGGGCGAATTAACAGGTTCACCCTAATGAAAGAGAAAATCTTGAGAAATTAATTATTGTGTTATTGCTGCCAACATCCTAATAGCGTTATACGAAAAAACATGCACAAGAGTGCATTAAAGGACACCCCCTTGACTTTGTATGGCAGAAATGTAGTATCAAAGTCAAAGCTCAATTGACAAATATATGTAAAAAAGGCGCCAACTTTATTATTAATTTATATGGTCATGGAAAAAAGTGTATATTACATATAGACACAATGGATAAAAAATCCTAAAATAGTACATTGATGAATACTGTAAATATGTATTGAATAATAAAATACAATGCCCCAAACTCGTCAAGAAAGAGCATCAACCGTACCACACAAGGGTTGGCAGGCTAATTCAGGCGACATGGACCCGACATGTTTCGGAATTAATTTTACATCGATATATTCCTTCTTCAGCGGTAATATGAGGTTAGGTAATTATATTCAAATCTGTGAGAAATATAGAGATACATGGTAGAGTTCATCTAACAACATCAGAAAAATATACATCTGTTGTCAGTGAGTTTTAAAAAAACAAAACATATAGAAAAAGTAATATGTAAACAGAGCCAAACGTACTTGCATATCATAGATTCACTGGCAATTAGCCAAAATAAAAGACAATACAGGAAAATAGTACACGCTGGCTGCACATACATAGGGCAGATGGTTAAGTCATGTGTCCACGGCTCAATCGCTAAGGCACGTCCACAAAAGACGCCTGGTAGCTACTACCACAGCAGCAGAAGTATGTACTGTGGAGATTAGACATGTGCAATTCGTTTCCTTCTAAAATCGTTTTTTAACAAATTTAATTTCCGAATTAACGAAAATCCGTTTAAAGAATTTTTCCGAATATTCGTAAATTCAAATATTCGAAGATTTGTAAATTCGTACATTCGTAAATTCGTACATTCGTAAATTCGTACATTCGTAAATTCGTACATTCGTAAATACGTACATTTGCACATTCGTAAATTCGTATATTCGAAAATTCATACATTTGTAAATACGTACATTTGCACATTCGTAAATTCGTATATTCGCACATTCGTAAGTTCATACATTCGTAAATACGTACATTCAGAAATTCGGAAATTTGGAAATCTGAATTTATAATTAACTAATAATAACTTAACTATTACTAACTATTAAATTATAAGTATTGTAATTTCCTTTTTAAATTTGGCTGTTAGTGAACGTAACAAATACAAATTTATCTTAAGTTACAAATTATCCAAAATAACGAACAAACAAATGGAACATAATGCATTAATAATAATAATAAAAACTTTTATTATTATTATTTATTAATTTGTTCCGTTCCATTTTGTTTAGATGTGGCGTTAGTTATTTCGGATAATTCGTAACTTCAGATAAATTTGTGTTCACTAACAGCCAAATTTGAAAGGAAATACAATACCTATAATTCAATAGTTAGTCACTATTTCAGATTTTCTATTTTTTGGGTTTTCGGATTTTCGTATTTCCAAATTTTCTAATTTTCTAATTTACGAATATACGAATTTTCTAATTTACGAATGTACGAATATACAAATTTTCTAATTTATGAATGTACGAATATACAAATTTTCTAATTTACGAATGAACGAATTTACGCATTTACAAAATGTACGAATGTACAAATGTTCGAATGTACGAATTTACGAATGTACTAATTTTACGAATTTACGCATGTATGAATTTACGAATGTACGAATATATGAATGTACGAATTTATGAATGTGCAAATGAACGAATTTACTAATTGCGATCATAACGAATGACCAGAAAAACAGAAAAAAATAAACGAATGAAATGAAAACAAAAATAAACAAATTTTTTGGCATTGCACATGTCTAGTGGAGATAATGGCAAAAGGAAACAAGTGAGTCCTTTTTACTAGTAGAGGGGCACATATGAGGTAATATGTAACAAAAAATACAATAATGAACTGGTAGTAAGCAGGGGGAGTGAATAGCATGGAACCAGTCCGTGCCTCACTCAGATACAGTGAAAAAATTCTATTAGTTTTACCTTAATTATGAGGCCAGCATGTGAGGCAGACACTGGAAACACAGCGGTGAGCTCACCCAATCCTTTAAATGTCAGCATTTAAATACCCGGCTGTGTCCAGTGCAGGCCAATCAAAGTGCACCTAATCTCACTAAATCAGCTGTCACAGCCAGTGCGTCTTCCTGAAACAGCGGTGCGCGGCGTAGGTTCACCCTAATGCCAGCTTGCAGAAGCTACAGATGTTCCCTCTTTGACGGTTGTCACTAGAACAAGATTTCCCGTCTATTCCTATTCTGGGGACAACTAAGAATTTTAGATTTTTCATCAGTTTCAGTCCAATTAACAATGGTCTTCAGGACAAATAGAGAGGTTGGATCATCCTAGCAGGATAAAAAGACAGCAATAAAAACCTGATGGTGTATAAACCCCTCACCACAACTAAAAAAAATGACTTTAGACACACTTCAAGTACAAAAAAATACAAAAAAATGAAATAAATTATAGATCCACAGAGAAAGCGTCAGCAGAAACTACATACTTAATAATACTTTTAATGTACTTTTTTTTTTTCACTTTAATGGGTCTTTCTAATACCTTTACATTTATGCCGAAGAGGATTAAAAAAAAATGCTTTTATATAGAGGTTACTTGTGTTTTAAGTATAATTGTCCTTTTATATGAACAAGCAAATGTGCAACTCCATGATTAGCCCACAGTGTAATCTCTAGATTTATTAATGTGTTCAAATTTACATCTGTTTGCTCAGTATGAGATCAGAATACAGTGATTAAAATTAATTAGGTTAAGTAAAGTTTATTCCCTCTGAGGCCTGCTGTTTGAAGACTGAGTTAAAAAACTTTAGGTAATGTTAGCTCTTAATAGAGCAATATCTTTAGCCTGGGCAAGGAAAACAGACTGTGGAAGCCGATTAAAAAACACATTTCATAGGCAGTAAAACTATCAAGTGTTTACTGTGCGCATGGGGTCCTAGCCCCCTTAATGGATGTATGCCATCTATTATGCAATTTATGCTTGATTGACAACTGCAGGAATAAAATATTGAGTTTTGTAGGGAGCAAAAAAAAAATTTTTTTTTCTTTTCATTTTGGATAGAGCAAAGGAGGGTTATAACCCCAGTCACATTTTGTTTCGCCATCTGTGTCCCATTGAGGAGATTTTCCCTTCACTTCCTGTCCAATAGCCAAACAGGAGAGGAAATCCCTGCAAATTAAGGGAATTCCTTGGGGACCCCCAGGTCACCAGAACTAGTGTCCCCGTTGGAAGATTTCCCCTGTACTACTTTTCTGAGGACATTTGGGATTTTAGTTTATTTTCACTTTAAATGATAGCAGGACAAATAGAGAGTGTTAATCTCCCTAACGGGGACACAGTCAGCAATAAAAACCTGACAATCGTTCAAATGTTTCGCCATTAGGCTTCATGTACACGGCATTTTAAAACCTCTCCTGAACTATGGAACTTGACAGCTAGTAACTGACGTGTAAAAACATCAGTTGTGCTGCGTTTACATGGCGCTTTTAGCCGCGTTTGCGTTTAGAAGCGTTTTTTTGCAGTGCAAATGATCAGAAATGTATCTCCGTTAAAAACACTTATAAACTAAATGCAGCTAAATTAGAGTAAAGCCCCATACACACGGTCGGACAATCCGAGGACCAGGTCCGTCGGATCATGTCCGTCGTACTTTGTCCGATGTTGGTGTTGCGTACACACGGTCGGACAAAGTTGTCGAAAAATCCGATCATTCTGAACGTGGTGACGTTTGTTGCCTACGACGGGACTACGTAGAGGCTAGTAGCCAATAGCTTTGGTCTTGTAATGTGATCTGAGCATGCGTGGCACTTTGTCCGTCAGGAATTCGATACACACGATCGGACTTGGTGTGATCGGACCGTGTTGACGGCAAAGATTTCCAGCAGGAGATAAGACTTTGTCCGTCGGACAAACCGACGAACACTCCGTCTGATTTTTCGACAACCTTGTCCGATCGGA
Organism: Lithobates sylvaticus; assembly: GCA_028564925.1. Taxonomy (NCBI): domain Eukaryota; kingdom Metazoa; phylum Chordata; class Amphibia; order Anura; family Ranidae; genus Lithobates; species Lithobates sylvaticus. Next base: position 300,146,347 of record CM053028.1, read on the forward strand.
CAGAATCCATGAAAAAGTCCGACCGTGTGTATGGGGCTTTATTGTGTTTACACGCATTTGGCCTTTCAAATGCCTCTGAATATCCCTCATTTTCAAAAAATGCTTCCAACTGCCTGGAAATGACTATAAATGACTCAGTGTACATGTGCTAAGATAACCTAGAGAAAAAAAAATCCCAACTGCTCCTAAACATCCATTTACCAGTGGCAGTGTACATGGTGCCTTAGTTATACTTTAAGATTTAACAAAAAGTCTATAGGGTAAGGGCTTAAATAACAGATCTTTGACTTCATATGCAATCACATAGACCTTCTTGCAATATATAGTATAGTTGTTGGTAAATGTGTTTATTTAACAGATGAAATCTGAGGAAAATTTGATTATGTGTAACCAATATAACCTCCATTGTGAATGCATTAACACATCCAAAATGGAATTGCAGTGTAATTATTACTTTCCTAGCAATACTGCAGAAATGCATAGGACATACACAGTTCATATGATTCATGCATTGCTAAATATTCAATGACTGTTTTACTGGAGAAATATCGGCATCGGATACCCATTTTTGGGGAACACTCTCCAGGCAGCCATCTATGCTGATTTCCATGTAGACTACTAGTAGAGAGGCAAGATGCCACACTCGCAACTCCCATGGTTATAGCAACCTTAATGCCTAGTGTGCCATAATTTGGAACAGAAAGGCACTACTTAATTTGAGGTTTTTGTTCATGAAAAAAAGTCCTGAACCAACAATACATAAAAATTCTACACAAATGTACTTCTTGCTGTGAAGGTTAGCAAAGACATACAGGATTTTTTACCTGAGTTTGAGGAGTTTGCAAGGTTTTACTAAAACTAAACTATAGTTTCATCTAAATTCATAAAGACAAGTATTCTACAATGTGACCTACTGTACAGCACTGAATTTAAAGATAGTGGATAGGAGTGCTTCTGCTAAAAGGTTCCTTAAGATGCTTAGATCATTGGGGTCATCCAAGGTAAAAGCTGGTGGGGCACTCGACCAGCACTTTTAGAAGAGAAGCAGGCTCTGGGTGAATAGACATGTACAAAGAAAGGCACTTCTAAGTGCATTAAGCAAGCATTTTTATTAGAACATAACAGGTAAAAACACTTACAGTATGTAAAAGTAAACAGGTTCATCAGTTTATTACATGCTCCTGGGATGGTACTCCCTGCAGACCAGCATCTGTAGGAACGAAGGATCTGTGAGAGCAAGATGGCTGCCGCACTTCCGGAACCACCATGGCCGGAAGTAATGTCAGAAAGGGCCGGTGATGCACTTCGGTGCATGCTCAGAAGTTCCTTCTTCAAAACCTAAGCCCTGAAGTAATGAGCCGGATTATAAGGAGAAGGGGGCAAAAAGGAAGTAGTTGAATCAACCAATGAGCATGTAAGCTAGGAAGGGACAGTGGAAAGTGCCGACCAAGCTGTGGGAGGGGATTGGGAAGGCAGTGGGCAGCACAGAGCATGGGACAAAATATGTCAGTAGCTGCAAGAACATACATAGAATCCAATCATTGTAAACGGAGCATGCGTAGATGTACATTAATGCACACACTTGAGCAAAGCAAACTAGTTCGAAATAACGATACGATACATGCTTGGTTACGTGGCTTGACTACAATCAAACTGGTATAATGGAACTGCATGCTCAGAACATATCTAAATAAAAAAACAATTCAGTGCGATTAACGACAGATAATAATGGGGCTGAAATGCAAATAAAAGATAATTATATACACACATATACAGTATCTCACAAGTGAGTACACCCCTCACATTTTTGTAAATATTTTATTTAGGGCTGTGGAAATTAAAGATTAATTCCTTGATTAATACGGAACTAACACGATTGTCGGCTTTACATGCTGTGTTTTTATCATCTTTATGTGAGTAGTTTGTGTTTGAATACAAAAATGAAATCTTATACTTAAGCGGTGAGCACTTAGATCTTTTCTTTCTACCCATGACCTGGCGTCGTTGCTGAGATCTAAGGAAACGTGAGAAAAGTTTATGGTCCGTGTTGACCCTTTTGATACCCGCTTGCATGACCACCTGTTTGCACAGGGGTCCATGCCATAAGGTGAGAGTGATTAGTTAGACTGGAGGTGGAGGGATTGTCACGCTACTGTGGAAAAAAAAATGACAGTACTTACGTCAGTGCTACAGTTTGAATTTAAAAACATATTTGTGTGAACTGTGAAGTTAAGTCATGGATTGTGGAAACGAACTAGTGTCGGGTGATTGTATATAGTGTATACCACATTTGCCACTGACTAATGTAGAGTTGCAATGCAAGGATATCAGTTAAAAGTAGTTGGATCTGTATGTGAGTTATAATTAATAAAAATGAGTTGATTAATCAATTTAAAAAAAAATCGATTTGTTCGATTTGGCAGAAGTTCTTCTGCCCATGATGAACAAATTTACAAGCCTTACAGAGTAGCTTGTGGCACTGATACATACCAGTGATGGGAAAGAGTGTCAGACTGGGAGAGGGAGATGATTTGGATGTAAGTTTGCTAGGTGCCACACAGCCTTTGTTAGGAGCTTTTCTGTATGAAAATGTTGGTTTCTTAGGTATGTGTTCCTTAAGATGGGGTCTTGTAACAGTATGGTCCAGTGTTTACGTATTATGTGTTTCATCTGTCATTGGCGGCTGTGGTGAATCTGATCTTGTGTAGGTCTTCAATGGATTACACAGTAGAGGTTGTGGGACCAGTCATATAGCTTGAGTTGGCCTCATTAACTAAAGAGAGCTGGTATCCTTTTTCAATGAATTTTTGTTTAAGAGACTCTCCCTGTATCTAGTAATAACTCTTCTTGGAGCAATTATGTCTCAGCTTGCAGAACTGGCTTTTTTGGGATGTTATTGAGCCAGTGTAGCTGGTGGCAGCTTTTGTAATGGAGGAAGGGGTTACCAGCTGTGGACTTAGTATAGTTTTTAACATGTATCCGGCCTTCCTCTTGGTACATTTCTGAATCAAGGAAGGCTAGGTGATCTTTGTCTACTACTGAGGTGAAGGTTAACCCCATGCTGTTGTCATTGCAATGAGACACACAATCCTCTATATGTTGGACCTCACATCCCAGATGATTATTATTTATTTTTGAATTTAAACATTTGACTTCACAAGGTGTAACCAAACCTGTGATATGTTCAAAATGGACAACTTAAAGCAGTATTAAACCAAAACACAACAATGTTATATAATGCAGCTTACCAGTCCTTATATGAGGTGGATGCATTTGTTTTTTGTTTTTTCAGGCTTTTTTCACCTGGTGGTGATCCAGCAGGCAACAAGCTGTCTTCACTCTGAATGAAGCGCAATGGAGACACCTTTATACTGCAGAATTATCAGTCTGGGGAGAGGGTAGTGTTAGATGTACTAGCAGATTTAGATGGACTTGACTAACAAATTAAAGCTGAAGTCCAGCCAATACATTTTAATCTGTTATAGCATTACTTTTTTACATTTTGGATAAAGATTTGACATGAATGACTACTAGCTAATAACAGACTTACTGGCAAGATCAACTGGCTAAAATAAAAAATAAAATGCCTATAAAGAAAATTCATGTGGCCCCTACATCTAGGAAGTGGTAAGCTGCATTATAATATATTTTTGTTTTGGAATTTAATACCACCACAATATACTTTGCCCACATCGGACAGGCAATTGGATAAAATGGTTCAGAAAATGAAAAATGTTCCAAGAAGCATAACAGAGATGAAGAACAACCCACATCTATGCACAAATGCCATCAACTGAACTTGTGACCATATGCTGAATCACAGGTATCATGAGATTTTGGGTTATTTGAAGGGGTATTGCTAGGACTGTGAAAGATCTGGGGCATCTATGGGCAGCTAAAAAGATAAAAGTGAATTATATGTGTGGCAATTATGTGTGTGCGTGTGTGTGTATATATATTAAAGTGTTTTCTACTCACAGAATACAGACACAGAGCTAACATTGTATCTAAAGTTTACTTTAAAGGAGACCTTCATTAAACGATTGAAGGGCTACTTAGCAACCAGCAGACACTGAACACTATAAACAGCACTATATCATGTACAGCACAGCTTACGGAGTAGAGAAGTCGGCAGTATATAACATATAGCACAGCTTTCAGAGAGTAGTGGTCAGGAATATGTCTCATGTATGCAATGAGCAAAGTGGTCAGTGTGGTGTGCATTGCTGGTCAGTGGAGAAGTGCCCCTTCAATTGTTGGTCAATAGAAAAGGGCCCTCACTGGCTCCTTTTCTGCTGAGTGACATGACATTGGAAATATGCTGGCACTTTCAGGATCGAAATCCCTCTGCTCTACAGCCAGTGCCAGGACAAGGTCACCTAGAGCCCAGGGCAAGCATGTCAAACTGTGCCCCCTGCCCCCAAGATGTATAAGCATTATGTGTCAGCACAAATCCCCCCCCCCCAAAAAAATTGAGTACTAATCTGCATGACTGCCCCCTAACCATAAATTCTCCCTCCTCCCAGTACAAATCTGCCCCCTGCTGAAATCCCCTCTCCCAGCACAAATCCTTGCCCCCCTCCATCCCCCAAATACCCCCAGCGCAAATACTCCCCCCCTAAACAAAACACCCCTCCTAGCAAAAATTCTCCACTCCTTAAACTTCCCCTACAAGTACACATCCCCCACTCCAAATCCCCCTTCTAGCACAAATACCCCCCCCCCTCCAAGCACAAACACTCTCCAATCATCCCTACTATCACAAATAACCTCTTCTAGCACAGATCCCCCCTCCTAGCACAAATCCTCTTCTCCCATCCCCCTCCCATCACAAATCCCCCTGAATCACCACTCCTAGCACACACACCCCTAAATTTCACCTCAATTCTTAACCCCTTCTTTCCCTCAAATTTCTCCTTCGAAAACAAACCCCCTCCCCCCTCAATCTTCTTACGGTGCCCCCCACCTCACATGACACCACAGTGCCCAGGGCAGCCATCCATCCTGTCCACACCTTGCACCGGCCCTGCCTGCAGTACATGGGTATTAGTAGACTTAGGAACCCAGCAGCAGACCCAGGGGATGTGCCCCAGGTGCAGAGGTGAACCCCATAGTTAATTCAAGCCTTCATCCAGGCCTGCTCAGAAAATTGCAACCAAATAACACTGGATTCAGCTTTATATTCAGAAGCTTTGTGTTGATTTCCTGATGCTAATAAACACTGTTCCTGGAATTCATCAAGGGTATAGTAGACACTCATTAGCTGTCTCCCATCCATACAACAAATGGAGCAACTTGTGACAAATTTATATAACTGTGGTAAAGTGTATATGAATCTATTGTAGATTTGCCTCACATAGAATTAACTTCAACATGGAGGAGGTTTTTTTTTTCTTTTTTGTATCACCACTTTTCTTATAACCAATATTGCAGGATTTCTTAGTGAATTTGTTGCAGCAGTAGTGGCAGGATGTAAAGGTGTCACACATAAGAACTACCTGAATGTGTTGCACAGGTTGGAAATAGCTAGAAAACTGTTGCACGTCTTTCAGGAATTTGGTGCAGCACTTTCCAATTTGGGCATAATGCCAGAAAAGTGTCCCAAATTCTTTATTGAATCAGTCTCTCTAGGTATTTTTCTTCTTGGAAACTCTGCAAATATGTACACATTAAGCCCAACAGACTGTTGCCACCTTTAATAATACCCTCCTGCTAAGATCCCCCCCTTTTACAAAGAATATTTACACATTTTCCTGATCCCAACCTGCAAAACATTGTAAATAAGCTTATATGAGATGACTATTTGTACTGAAAATGGTAAAAAAAAATCTTTGGCAATTACTGAAAAAATGGAATGGCCACCTCTTTGTCTTTGCTATCTTTAGGAAGGGGAGGACTAGGATGGGGGCATTTGCTCCCCTGAGCAGTACTGATAATGTGCACTAGGCTAGTGGACCTTTACTATTTAGACACCTGTCATAGCGGGACCATATAACTACCCGTTCCCCTCACAGCATCAGGCAGAGGGAGATCTTCCGGCACCAAATTCCTTTGCAGATGTGAAGTGTCACGTGCCTAAACGCAAAGAGCTGCAAAGAAAGCTGATGTCCTTTAGGAACACCTACCTTTCATCATACCCACCAATCAATAATGGACATCAGGGCACACTTTGCATGGTTCACATTTCATAGAGTTGGTTGTGTTTGCACCTCAGGTCAAAGGTTCCATATCTTCCCTTGTCTACTGGTGAATCCAATTCTGATGGTAACAGTATATCAAATACATGTGTTTCCACAGCAATCCACCACATCCAAAAATGTGGTGAAGTTCTCTGGATGTGAAGCCCTGCCCCTACCTGGTTAACTTCTTCACCCTTCCCTTCTGATCACAGCTTGATCACAGCTTATGAAAAAGTATCACCTCAATTTCACACGTGGAGAAAACATGATTCATATAATGCTGAAATTTTTCAGCAAGTGTTTGTTAGCAGGAATCTACATCTACCAATGTTTTGTGTGGAGTGTACTTTTATTATTTTTTTTTGCCTAATTTAAGCATACTGCAGCAATTAATTGCCACTAGATGACAGTACCATTCATTTAATTATTTGGACTGATGCACTAGAATATAAAGTAAAAAGCAGCTGCTGGAAAACTTGTACAATTAAAAGTAATTTTCTTCATATTTATGTAACTGATTCACGTCTTAACAGTTATTTTCTTAAAATGTAAAACTTAAACTATTAAAACTATTTCACACATCAGAAACTAAATAAAGTAAAACCAATATGCCAATATATAACACTTGAGCAGTACGTGTTTATAAGAATTTGGTAAAAGTAAGCTAAAAGTAGGGATCCATGGTGATATTTAGTTTTTTATATGGGGAAGGCTGATTCTTAACATTCTGCAATAGCTCATGTAGGCACAGACTCTTCAGAATAAATAACAGGCAGAAATCACATGACCAATGACTTGGAATTGATCATGTGACTGGTTTTGGGTGAGCTTTGAATCTAGTGGTTACATAAGTAGGTGTTTTCTTTATAGGATTTAAGTCTGCTTTAAATAAGCCTATTTGTGTACACATCACAATGCATATATACATATCCAAATTGTCATTATATAGAAAAATGTGGGAATGGGAGTTTTGAGGTGCAAAATGACTTTACTTAACACATAATCAAAATTTATAGAATTTTATTGTACAAACATTAAAAATGTTAAAAACAACATATTAAAATTCATATGATCATGGTACAAAGGATTTGTGGCTCTACATGTTTCACCATAAACATGGCTTCTTAAGGAGCTTATTGTAAACCTTATGTACAGTATCACTACAAATAAGCAAAGAAAAACATTAAGTATATTTGATCAACACAATAGAATAAAAAAATCATTTATAGAGACCATAGAGGTCTAAGGTTACACAAAATGTTTATACAATCATTTACATAGATCATCCGATGATTGAATTCTCACCCCAAATACAAGCACCACTCCCAAGGACTATCAAGACCCCCGAATGGACAGTCTTGGCAAAGTATCAGTATGTCACTGTGGGGGTATACCCTTAATTGAATCTGCAGAAAGATATCACTGATTAGGCTTGGATATGGATTGTATCTAATGAGACCTAATTGATCCACTTCCACCTACCCTGTATCAATAAATGGCCCCTATAGTGATACTGTACATAAGGTTCACAATGAGCTCCTGAAGAAGCCATGTTTATGGCAAAACATGTAGAGCCGCAAATCCTTTGTACCACGATCATATGAATTTTCATATGTTGTTTTTTAAATTTCTTAATGTTTATACAATAAAATTCTATACATTTTGATTATGTTTTGAGTAAAGTAATTTTTCACCTCAAAACTCCCATTCCCACATTTTTCTTTATAATGACTTTACCATGGGGGGGGGGGGGTGGGGTGGTGCATTCTAATGATAACTCCTATCCTTGGATAAAATGTATTTTTCACATCCAAATTGTCCATGAACATCTCAGAAAAAAGGTGTAACGTATTTATGAGTGGGTAAAATCTATCTACAAATTCAATATATCTGCATTATAGCTATCTTTGGCAGAATTACATAGAAAGACTCGAAGAATGTTCTTAAAAATAATCAAAACCCTCAGAGCAGTTATTTTATATAAAAATGGTTAAATATCAATTTCAATTTTTTCATTATCAAAAGAGCTAAAGGACTTAACAGAGCTATTTAACAACAAAACTAGTTGGTGATTTAAAAAAAATGAATCCTGTGCTAGCAAAAAGCAGCCACTGCTTAACATGTACAAATGTAAATACATACGAACGTATAAAACTGTTTGATTTCAAAATGCATTATTTCAGTGTACACTGTTCAGCTATATGCATCCAACAAAAAAAATGATTAGGAATAAAATGTCTTTGTTACACATTAAACTACCACAGTGTGGCACTGTAACCTTGTTTAATTTGTACCAGTTGTTTCACAAATTTAGCCTGTATGCAGAAACAAAATAAAAATGCAAATTAACCTATTAGTAGAACAAATGTTACACACAGCGGATTTAATTATTTGGGTATTGTGGGTCAAGTAAGAGAATGGTAAAAGAAACCGTAATAATTGGGATAAGAGTACATGTACACCAAGTGATAAGTTCTAGAAGTGTCCAATGGGTTAGATTCTTGCTCTGACCATAACTGCATGGAAACAAGTTGATGGAACCTATGTGGTCTTTAAACAATGTTGGTCACAAATTCCAGTAAAATCTCCTAGATTTCATGATATTGAATCAATATCTTATCAAACATATTGAGATGCATTGTATTAGATTTTAAATGATTGGCATACCTCCCAACATTCTGAAATGAGAAAGAGGGAAATTTTTTTAGCACACAATATGTGGGCAACGTGACCATCCCTGCCAGGGTCCTGGTTACATTGACTAAAAAGACCTAATTAAATCGCACATGTCCTTTATTACCTCTATATTTCCTCAATATTGGCTTTAAAAAAACAAAAAAAACAAGTGCAGTAATATGGAGGTCAAATAAAAAGTTTAGTGTAGCATAATACTTTTGGTAGTAAAATAGTATATTTTGCATGGAGAGAGGCTACATGAGGAACAGAGGGATTTGTTCTTAAATGAGGGAGAGTTGCAAGCTATAGCGGTGGCAGTGTATGTTAGGGTGATAAATGTATCTTGTTTTACAAATAACTAAAAATATCACCAACTATACATTGGAATTCTGTAATTTCATGATCATGACCAAATCCCACAACTGTGCTTACAATGAGTTCAGCAAGGTCAGGTGCAGGCCTAGAAATAATTGATAAGCCATATCATTTCACAATTCATACATTTGTTTCTGGAAAGACAAAAACGCGTGATGTTGTCATTCAAGTAGCATTTAAGAAGGACATAGATGCTTTTTTTATTTTTTTGTTCAGCCAGTGGGTTGAAGGAAAACAAATGAGCCGATCACCCCATCCACAAATTCAATGTGGATGGGGGAATCCTTCCCGCTATGCTATTGTATTCTGCAGGAGGGGAGCCTCCCCGATGGTAGAATACAATGATCAGTATTGTCGGCTATAGCCGGAGGAACTGATCGTTCAGGAAAAAAACTGATAGGCTGGTTGTATACAAGTCATTCGATAGATCGATTTGTGTACAACCAACTAGCATAGATGCATTGAAATTTGGCCGATCTCTGCTGAACCAGACGAATTTCAATCCATGTAAGGCCAGCTTTAGAATGTGCTGGTTTGGTACAAATTTATTAAACGTTTGAACCATATAGCCACGTGGGATGACAACACAAATTAAATCCAGCTTTCATAACAATTTTGCCTAAATCCAACAACTAAAATACTGCACCCTGACACTTGCAAAACTGTAAATTCAAGCATTAAAAAGAGATTTGTAACACCAGGGGTTGCTTCACACTAGTTTGTTACAAAGTTAAAGAGTAGCTTCTGTCCCCTGTGGTTGTTTTGATCTTAATATACCTATAACCACCTCCAGTCAAGGCCAATACTGATATTTCTCTCATACATGTAAGAATTACTTAAAACCACATTTTATATTTTTTAAAGCAGAGACCCTGGAGAATCAAATGGCGGTTGTTGCATTTTTTTTTTTATATTTTGCATGGTACTTGCACATCAGTTTATCAAACACACAAAAACATAGTTCAATACACATTTTTTTGGTAAAATATTAAAGATGATGTTACACCACGTAAATGGATATCTAACATGTCACACTTTAAAACTGTGTATGCTCGTAGGATGGCAGCAAACTGTAGTACCTAAAAAATCTCCATAGACGCTTTAAAACTCTTTAAAGGTTACCAGTTTTTTAATGTAATCTTTATTTATAAGACAGAGAAGACAAAAAAAGAACACGCCATAACAAACATTGCCAACATTTTGAGGATTTGCGGATACTGTGACAAAGGCAAATGCATCCACCTGTAGAAGTACATACATACAGGATATAAAAAGGAAAGAGAAACAAAGAAAAAGGTTAAACATCATAACTTATGGGCTTACCCCCAGTTTAACCCAGAGATTTCGCAGTAAATGGGCAAACCGACCTAGCCACATATGAGTCTTTATCAGAAGGCCCAAGGGCCAGCCTAAGCGATTAAAAGAAGGAGGCTTCATCCCAAAACGACCACAGGGTGACCCCGCTGATACCACCACTGAGGGAGGGGGGCTTTTAGAGCCTCCATCAAACCCTTGCCCCAGAGTGTCACACCAGGAGCCAAACCCAAGCCCAAACAGTGCGAAGACCTCCTTGAGCTCAGCTACCTTCTTGTACCATTCCTCCCTGGTAGGCACTTCAGTTTCCAATATATCGGAATAAGTCACTTAGCCCCATTCAGGAGGTGCGGAAAAAAAACTTTTTCTATAATGGCTAAGCAGAAAAGTAGAAACGTGGAGAAGGAAGTGAGCCGTGGACAGTGGGATGTTAAGCCCAAGAGCATTGTTTATCTGAATTTTAAATGTCCGACCAAAAAGGGCGAATCACAGGACACTCCCACCAGAGGTGTAGAACTGTGCCCCTCTGACCACATCCCCGCCAGTAACGGTCTGTGACCAAAGGGTAGATATGTGTCAGAGCTGCAGGTAGATGGTACCAGCGCATTAGTAGCTTATAGTTAGTCTCTTGGGTCTTAGATTCTATTGAGCTAGAATGTGTGAGTTTGTACAGATGTGCTATTTGTTCAGATGAGAAGTCCAGCTCAAGGTCACGCTCCCACTCCTGAATAAAGGCCAGTTTTTTCACAGTGGGAACAGAACTCAGCAGCTTATAGAGTTCCAAGATCAGGTGGGGGTGCAGGCTCCGTGTCTTTGATCAACCTCTCAAACTGAGTAAGTGTAGACAGCTCCCTGATAGAGCATCCATAGGTAGCAAAAAAGTGGTACAATTGCTTATCGTGCCACCAATCCATGGGGAACCACCCAAACCTATCCAAGCCTATCCCCAAAGGTCCCCAGGAGGATCACCTGGCCATTCTCTAAGAATCTACAACAGCTAGGGTTACCATCTGTGGCCCAGGACCGAAAAAAGGCCATGCGTTTCCCAGGAGGGAACCATAAGAAGCCTCCTATTGGCATCAACAGTGACCCAGAAGGAACCAGAGAATATAATGTGTTAATGTCCCAGACATGCACAGGCAGCCAAGGAGCATACAATAAGTTGTGGCCCGCCAGACTTTTCTCCAGGGAGACCCACAGTTTGGAATGAGTGTGAAAGCACCAATTCAAAATGCGTTAGCCAATGATGGGCATATAATAACATTGTATGTTAGGGAGACCAAAACATCCCACCCCTTTAGAATGTTGAAGTAAGGTCATTGCTATACGTGGCTTCTTGTTATTCCATACAAACCTGACTAGCAAACTCTGAAATTGACCAAAGAAATTTTTAGGAAGGGGATTGAGCAGCATTTGAATGCGAAAGAGCACCCTGGGGAGGGTATTAATTTTAATGATATTGACCCGAGCTTGCCACGTAAAGGCTGTCTTTATCCATATTTGTAAGTCTCTACATACCATGCTCAAGAGCGCGGGGTAATTGGCTGAATACAGTGTCTCAAAATGATCCGTGAGCTGAACCCCCAAGTACAATAGGGAAGATTTGGCCCAAGTAAAAAAGAAGGCCTCATGCAAGTTGGAAGCTAGCGTCTCGGGTAAGGTGATAGGTAAAACCTTGGATCTTGAAGTTTGATAATCTTCCAAAAAGCTGAAGTTCCCGCATTAGGTTTGGCAATGAGACAATGGGGCCTGTGAGATGAAAGAGGATATCGTCAGTGTAGACTGATAGCTTGTGTTCAGTTGTCCCTATTGTTATCCCCTTAATATCTGGACTTGCCTGAACAGTCCGAAGAAATGTCTCCAGAACCAGAGCAAAGAGAAGGGGCAAGAGGGGGCACCCTTGTCTCATGCCATTTTGTATGGGGAACCTAGGGGAGAAAAGGGCATTAACCTGAACCCTCACACTGGGAGTCATATACAAGGCCATAGTCCAGGTTACCAGTTTTGAGTTATACAGTACAGGAGGTCTGACATTAGAATTATTTCTCTCACTCTGGCATTCGCGACAACACCTCATATGTGTGGTGCCACCACACTTTACATATGGGCTGGACCAACGTGCGTTTTCGCATTTGCACACAAGCTCAGGGAGACGGGGTGCTTTAAACATTTATTTTATTTAGTTTTTTATTTTTGTTTGTCACTGCACCTTTACGTTTCTTTGATTAAACGTGATTGCTATCACAGGTCCTCTTTATGGAGAGATCTGGGGTCTGTTAGACCCCAGATCTCTCTTCTGCTCTCCAAAGCATCTAATCAAGCAAAGATTGTATTAAGCATATGCTTTACAAGACGTTAATGGCTTGTAAAGCACAAACTGAAGCCGGAAGTTCCTCTCACTCTGTCTAGTACAACTAATGTGACTGGTCACATTGGTACCTGGCTCCCCATCAGGACAGGAGAGCCTTCTAAAGGCATGGTGGTGGTGGTGGTGGTGGGGGGGGGGGGGGTTCTGTAAAAGTGATCAGATGGAGATATAGCCTCACAGATCTCTTTTAACATGCACAAAATCATGGTTGAACAACAAAATATATGCAGCCATGACCAAGCTATCATTGCTCCCATCCAAAGATGTACGGGTACACCCTAAGGACAGGAAGCAGTTTACTTCACAAGGTTGATCTAGGATCACATGCAGTAATTACCTGTCCAGCAATTCCAGCGCTGTCCTGCTGTAATCCACCTACTGGCTCCTGTGCAACCATCTACTTTGTTTATGTCATAAGGAGTGTGGCTCTCTCTTCTGGGTCCTAATAGCCAACTCCCAGATGATGCTCCATTATGCGCAAGCAGTGTGTTCTCATAGCTCTGAAGCCTTCTGTGATGCATGATGTGGGTATCCCAAGAGACCTTGGATCTTTTATGCTGTTGTCTTAACATGTGCATGCATGGACCACAGTTGTCACTCAAAAGGATGAAAAAAGGGTAATGAAAAGTAAAACGTGACAGTTGTTTATGATACATTTATGATGTATGATGCTTTAGTAAACAAAATGTTATCCAGGATGTAGATCTTTTTTTAAGGAAGACAAATACTGATGTCCATCAATTTCAACCTTCACAACACAAAGTAAATATATGTGAAAGCTGTTCCTCTGTATAGTGCAGTCCTAATGCCGCGTACACACAGTCGGAATTCTCGTCGGAAAAAGCTCTGATGGTTTTCCCGTCGGAATTCCGACGGAATTTCGCTCAAACTGTCTTGCCTACACACGGTCACACCAAATTCCGATGGTCAATAACACCACGACATACAACACGTTCGACTGCACTATAAAAGGGAAGTTTAATGCTTCTGAGCATGCGTTGAATAGTTTCTGAGCATGCGTCGGAATTTTGTTGCATGTCGGAATTGCATACACACGATCGGAAAATCCGATAGAAAGGTTTTCCGTCAGAAAAATTAAGAACAGGTTCTCAATCCGAAGTCCGTCGGAAATTCTGACAGAAAAAGACCGATGGGCATACACACGGTTGGAAAATCCGATGACAAGCTCCCATCGGACTGTTTCCATCGGAAATTCCGACCGTGTGTATGCGGCATAACTGTAGTCTAGGAAAGCCTCTATGCAGAGGCATAGGTAGCAATGGATAAAATAAGCTGAATCCTTCCCGCTGAGCTATTGTAGTCTGACAGTGGGGTGTCACGGTCAGAAGTCAGGCCCAGAGACCAGTAACTATCAGTTCAAAAGGGGGGCCCAGGCACCTGCTGAGCAGGAAGGCCAGCTGTACTGCCTTACTACAGACACTGATCCTCCTCCTACAGCGCTGCCAGCTTCTCCTCTGCTCCCTCCAGCTGTGCTGCAGAGGGATCAGTTCTAGCATCTGCACCCCCATCCCCCTGCTTTCCGGGCACCCCTGTGCACCCCTTTTCCCTGCACCATAGCTGGCTTCCCTTCCCTTCTCTGATGCCGGAAGCTGCTGCAGGCACACAAGAGGATGTTTCAGGATGGAGAGTGGGAAACAATGTCATATAACAATGATTTTGATGTATTTTTAGCAAAAATATAATTTGGTATTTTATGGGGGGCAGCAGGGCCCTGTCAGGTAAGCAGTAGGGGGCTCTGTGATTTCTAACAGTAGCCCTGGCTGAAGGTGTCAAATGTGTCCATGCGTCAGTTCCAGCAAGCTAAACAAAAATGGCCATCACCCCAATTTATATCTAGCTTTAAAAGCAAGTTGAACATGGAAAGGCTTTACACAGAAAATACACAAATGTGACCAGCACACTTACCAGCTATCCAGTTATTTTTTAAACATTTTCAATAACTTTATTGCTTTTTCTATTAGTACCTATTGTGATAAAGCATCCCACAGCTTCCACTCTTTCTGTAAAGAGCCCCTTCCTAAACAGATAGTGAAATCTTTTCTTTTCCATATGCATCTTATCTCATCTTCTCATACACACATTTCATTAAACAAATCTTTATATTGGTCTTAGATATACAGTTTGTAAATTAATTGTCTCTTGTATAGTAATCATACCCAATTCTGCTAATTGTTCACTGAAAGTAAGTCAGGCCATACATGATAATTTTTTTTTTTTTCATTCAAGCAATGAGTTGAACGAAATAAAAAAAAGAACACTCCCCCATCCACACACCTACTGGAAACTTGCAGCCACGACAACCATCTAGAAGGAGGGCCCCTCCAAGTCCCATTACACTTCTTTGTAGAATCCCATGGGGCCTGGAGGGGGCTCTTTTTAACAGAGACTCTCTAATGGACACTGAAAGGGGCACCTCTGTTAGAGAGAGTCCTTTGTAGTCTCTAATGGGGCCTGGAGGGCACTCTTTCTAACAGACTCTATAATGGACACTGAAGGTGCCTCTGTTATAGAGATCCCCCTCCAGGTCCCATTGTACTCCTTTGTAGTCTCTAATGGGTCCTGGAGGGGGGTCTCTCTCTAACAGACACTAGTCTAATGGACACTGTTAGAGAGAGACCCTCCCTCCAGGTCCCATTAGACTCTGTTGCAGTCTCTTAGGGGGCTTGGAGGGGATACTTTCTAACAGACTCTATAATGGACACAGAGAGGACCTCTGTTCGAGATACCCCCTTCCAGGTCCCATTATACCAATATATAATGTACACTGAAAGGGATTTGTTCCTTGTGTTGAAAGTGTTTTTTTAAAAAGACAGAAGTTGTATTTTGTGCAAAATTGTATTTTGTGCAAAATGTAGGGGTGGGGGCAAGTCATGGGCATGGGCTGACAAGGGAGCCCTTGCTTTATTTGGTCTGGCCCTGAGTGTTGTCAGTCCATCCCTGCACAGATGAGTAATTTTTAAAAGCCTTAATTAAAATGACTTGGATGGAATATTGCAGTATTCATTATATACAGTTCCTTGAAATGTTCCACATTGTGTTATGTTACAACCAAAAACGTAAATGTATGTAATTGCAATTTTATGTGATAGACTAACACAAAGTGGCACATAATTATGAAGTGGAAGGAAAATGATAAATGGTTTTCAAAATGTTATTCAAAATAAATATCTGGAAAGTGTGGCATGCATTTGTATTCAGCCCCCTTTACTGTGATACCCCTAACTAAAATCTAGTGGAACCAAGTGCCTTCAGAAGTCACCTAATTAGTAAATAGAGTCCACCTGTATGTAATTTAATCTCACTATAAATACAGCTGTTCTGTGAAGCCCTCCAAGGATTGTTAGAGGAACTTAGTGAACAAACAGCATCATGAAGGCCAAGGAACACACCAGACAAGGCAGCAATAAAGTTGTGGAGAAGGTTAAAGCAAGGTTAGGTTATAAAAAAATATCCCAAGCTTTGAACATCTCACGGAGCACTGCTAAATCCATCATCCGAAAATGGAAAGAGACACAATTAGATGTCCTACCAAGACATGGCCTTCCACCTAAACTGACAGGCTTGGCAAGGAGAGAATTAATCAGAGAAGCAGCCAAGAGGCCCATTGTAACTCTGGATAAGCTGCAGAGACCCACAGCTCAGGTGGAAGAATCTGTCAAATATTAGTAGTGCACTCCATAAATCTGGCCTTTATGGAAAAGTGGCAAGAAGAAAGCCATTGTTGAAAGAAAGCTATAAGAAGTCCCGTTTGCAGTTTGCGAAAAGCCATAAGGAGGACACAGCAAACGTGGAAGAAGATGCTCTGGTCAGATGAGACCAAAATTAAACTTTTTGGCCTAAAAGCAAAACGCTATGTGTGGCGGAAAATTAACACTGCACATCACCCTGAACACGCCATCCCCACAATGAAAGATGGTGGTGGCAGCATCATGTTGTGGGGATGTTTTTCTTCAGCAGGGACAGGGAAGCTGGCCAGAGTTGATGGGAAGATGGATGGAGCCAAATACAGAGCAATCTTAGAAGAAAACCTGTTAGAGTCTGCAAAAGACTTGAGACTGGGGCGGAGGTTCACCTTCCAGCAGAACAAGAACCCTAAAAATACAGCCAGAGCTATAATGGAATGGTTTAGATCAGGGGTCCCCAAACTTTCTAAACAAAGGGCCAGTTTATTGTGCTTCAAACTTTAGGGGGGCCGAACTGTGGCCCGTGGAAGTAGAACATTTCCTGGTGTTAGAGGGTGTAAATAATGCCCCATGATTGGTATAAGGGGAGCAATAGTGTCCCATTGTTGGTATTAGTGGGAGGAATAGTGTGCCATCATTGGTGTCAGTGGGAGGAATAGTGTGCCATCATTGGTGTCAGTGGGAGGGATAGTGCCCCATCATTGGTTTCAGTGGGAGGAATAGTGTCTCATTGTCGGTGTCAGTGGCAAGAACTATGTCCCACTGTTGCTGACAGTTGGGGAGAATAATGCCCCAAGGGCAAGATAAAAGCAAGCAATCCAGCCCCTGGGCCACAGTTTGGAGACCACTGGTTTAGATCAAAGCATATTCATGTGCTAGAATGGCCCAGTCAAAGTCCAGACCTAAATCCAATTGAGTGGATCAAAGATTGTATGGCTCAGAACAGTGGGAAACAAAGTCTTACTTTGGAAGTTTGCAGTCAGTGTGTCCAAGCTGAGGTGTCCTCCCACACACCAATAGACAAACGTTCATCGAATAAATGCAGCCGGCAACTCCATAACTTCAAGCGTATTTATTTTCAAGCCTTCTCAGTGAGTACAGCCAGCAGCAGACTAGTTTCGGCGATAAGCCTTGTTCACAGCACCAACAAGGCTTATTGCCGAAACTAGGCTGCTGCTGGCTGTACTCACTGAGAAGGCTTAAAAATAAATACGCTTGAAGTTATGGAGTTGCCGGCTGCTTTTATTCGATAAATCCAATTGAGAATCTATGGCAAGACTTAAAAATTACTGTTCACAGACGCTCTCCATCCAATCTGACAGACCTTGAGCCATTTTTCAAAGAAGATTGGGCAAAAATGTCACTTTCTATACGTGCAAAGCTGGTAGAGACAGCCCCAAAAAGACTTGTAGCTGTAATTGCAGCGAAAGTATACAATGTTTTGACGTTGAATACAAATGCATGCTACACTTTTCACATATTTATTTGTAAAAAAAATTGAAAACCATTTATCATGTTCCTTCTACTTCACAATTATGCGCCACTTTGTATTGGTCTATCGCATACAATTCCAATAAAATACATTTACGTTTTTTTTTTTGGTTGTAACATGACAAAATGTGGAAAATTTCAATGGGTATGAATACTTTTTCAAGGCACTGTAGTATTCACATGTTGGCTGAGCATGAGTCATGTGAACATGAAACATGTTTACTTGACATGAAATATAGTTTTCTGTACTGAAAAAATAAAGCCCCAGCATTCCAGTGTACCATATGTATAATCCATATAATACAACACAAAACCTACTTCTAAACAGAATAAATAGCACCTCTGAAAACTGTTCAAGTGAGACGTCAACAAACATAATATGCATTATTTAAACATCCTAATCTAGCCTCCAAATGGGTAGTAGAATAGAGAAGAATAACAAGAAAATACATTAGGCGCTGAACAATATAAGCTATGATACAGACTTAAACAAAGGTAGCAGATCACTCATATCCTTGGGTAGCTCTTTGCTATAAATATATGAAATGCCAGAAGCATTCCAGCCACTTTGCAGACTTTCAATGCAATAAAGATGAATATGTTTTAAAATTCTAGCTCATGGAACAAGCACTTGAAATATTTATTGGATATACATATATTTTAGAGGTTACATTTTGCTTTGTGCTAAATATATTCCATCTATACCATACATTGTATTTTATGATTACAGTGCTGGGCAAAATTACCAAAAAGGGCAAAAGGGACAACTGCCCAGGACCCACCAGTCTGAAGGTCAATTAGAAGCTCTGCTGTCTAAGACAGTAGCCTAGTGTCAGATCAGCTGTAGGTACGCAAGTATTGAAGAGAACAGACCCATCCTCAGACTGGAGTTGAGACCTGCTGTGAGTAAAGAAAAATCTTCCCCTCCTGACTCATAACTAAAGCTAGTCATATACTAGCAGATTTTTGAATGAACATTTGTACAACATTTTTTAGTACATTCAATGACTTGATATATGTCATGCAATAGTAATTAAAAATTGTATTTGCTTTTACCAAAACCACATACACTATTAGAAATTCATTTGTTTGAGAGACATTTTTCAGCATGCTTCTTCAAATTTTCTCATCACTGTGGTCAAGAATGAACATCAATTAGTGACCCCACTAACGATTTGAAAATCAAACGTTCCTTACATGAAAATTGCCAAATTAAATTCTACTAGTGTATTGTCAGCTTTAGGTTTTCCAACCAGTACCCATACTGACCACTGAAATCGTTTTAATGGCAGTTGGCTGGGCTTAACCATGAAGTCAGGAGAAGTTAGGCTTCAATAACAAAGTGAAACTATATCAGAGAGGAGTACAGAAGATAACTTTCTGGCTAAGTAAGATAATATCAGGCATCCTAGAGGGGTTGTAAAGGTTTGTTTTTTATTTTCTAAATAGGTTCCTTTAAGCTAGTGCATTGTTGGTTCACTTACCTTTTTCTTCAATTTCCCTTCTAAATTTTTTTTTCTTTGTTTTCTTTGTCTGAATTTCTCACTTCCTGTTCCTCCTCAGTAAGGCTGACTAAACACGGCTCGGATGATGGTGTGAAGTTTACTGAGGAGAAACAGGAAGTGAGAAATTCAGACAAAGAAAAAAACATTTAGAAGGGAAATCGAAGGAAAAGGTAAGTGAACCAACAATGCACTAGCTTAAAGGAACCTATTTAGAAAATAAAAAACAAACCTTTACAACCCCTTTAATGTTGTCTGCATTTAGGCTGGTGTTGCTTCACACAATCTAACACACACATTTAGGTATTAATGAGTTCTCATGCTTTTCAAGTAAAAACACACTAAAGATGTGTCAACCACATAGAAAAGAACTAAAATTCGACTTAAAATACATTATCCTGCAGTAAAATTCATGTGCTTTACTGCGTTAAATGGACAAGTGTGAATAGTCCCTTAAGCCGGTCATACATGGCTCAAAATTCACCCTGTTCATCAGGGACCAGCCACATTTTGATCCATCTATTGGCAGGCTGGTTGTACAGCAGTTAATCTCTCAGCGGTATAAATTTGCATTAATGCTAAATTATAAGAAATTATTTGTATAAAAAATATGTTATTAAAAATGCCGCTATAAGAGAAGGGACAGGGTCAGCTACTCACAAACATTTATCATACACCAAAAAACAAATATAACCCTAAATACAGGATAATAAACCATAGTAGGAGGCCCCCTTTAAGATACCATGTGGGGCTTTATTTGTCCAAGTTTTTCTTCCTATTTTTGTATATATATACATATATGAGATTTTTTTAAGTTTTGCAAAATCTTATTGTTGGAGGTCCCCTTTAAGATGTTTAGAAGGACATGTTTACACAATTTTAAGCTCATGGATAGGTTGTTTATGCATCTTTAGGTCTTGTTCTATAGTATATAGTAGAGTGTCTTTATTATCCTGTATTTAGGGTTATATTTGTTTTATGGGGTATGATAAATATTTGAGAGTAGCTGACCATGTCCGCTCTTTCATATAGATATTTTTAGTAACATATTTTTAATACTAAGAACTTTTTATAATTTTGCATAAATCCAAGTTTATATGGATTTTTTATGTTTATATTTAATTATATAGTGGATTTTCAGCATCTATTATATTACTTTTTAAATAACATTACCTCTGGAGATATTATTTTAATGATCTCCCAGTTTATGGCCAAATTAGTGCTTCCTGTTGTGTTAATCAAGTGATATCTTCAACAAAATGGCTGACCCTTTGATAACGTCCTATTGGACAAAATGCATTGGGGTGGAGTCTCTGGTGCTGACGTCATGGTGCTACCCGAGTTGGCAGTGGCTTTCTATGTAAGTGCATTTCTTTTTTTCAATGTGGATTGTTTTTCTACATTATTATATTAAACTACTACACTACTGGAGATCATTTATCTCAGCTCGATTCCATCTGCAGGTGCCATTGGAAGCAAAGGATTTTTGTACCCACACTGGTGAGTCCTAACATGAGTCACAGGCACGCATGCTGTTGTAAGGGCAGTCATCCACTAGTGAGCGTAGACTCCACAGGGGAATGGTGGCTGGTTTTTGAACACTTTAGACCTCATGCACACTAGGAGTACAGCTGCTGATTTGGGTGTCAGGTGTTTTTTTAACTGCCTCTAAACTCCCCTGGATGTTATCCTAGTTGTTCATGCACACAGGATTTTATCAGCATTTTTTGGCAGGAGAGTTTAGTGGCAGAAAAAAACCTTCTGTCAAAAACACAACACAAGTTTTTTAAAAGTCCTTTATTAAAAAATAAAAAAAAGTCACCCGCTGTAAATCCATCGTCACGATGCCCGACGCCACAAAACCTCCGGTCCCAACGGAGGCTCCCGCCATCTGCCGGCTCCGGCGTCTGCCGGTTGTTAAATATTCCAGCATGCCCTCGGTCAGCGACGTCACAAGGGGACGGTGCCACTCAATGATGTCACTGGGTGGCCCTGCCCCTTAGTTATTTAAGGGTTGTCAGATGGTAGAGCTGGCGTATTAGAAATGTAAAAATTCCTCTTGTCTATAGGAAATACACAGATGAAGTGGTGAAAAATGACACTACAATTTATAGATTTAAATATATATAGCTTAGTGTCATGCTAGTGTTTATTAGAGGATCTCTGCTGATGAGCATGTGTCCAACATGTGCTTGATGGATGACATGTATCCTGTATTACCATTTGGATGTCCAGCTAAACACAACACATAGGGAACTAGTTATAAAATATTAATTTCACAAAAGTCACAGCTATTTGTGCAAGTTTATGAAATGTCACATGTTTTTGCTAGGAGATTAATGCCTGAATCATGAGCTCCATCTAATGGCCAAAATGCAGTTTTATAGTTTTCTGAAACACCGTAATGGAAAAGCAATACTGCATTTTGGCCACTAGATGGAGCTGACAATGCAGACATTAAGCTCCTAGAGAAAATGCTGGACATTTCCTTCAACAAATGTTTTATACATAAACTCCTTAGTTGCCACATTTAATATTATTACACTCCATTTTATGTACAGGCAACAGATCCGTAGGTTGGACATGGAATCCAAAAACAGGTCCTCTGTCTCACTGAGTGTCCTCAGTACACCAGGGTTCAAAGTGAAGCAAAAAATGTGTCTGGCAACTCCAACATCCGTATAAACGTCTTTATTTCTTGCACAGGAGTAAATAAAATGCTAACAAGTTTTAACAAGTAGGCTTTTTCCCCCCGCAAAATACAAACCAAAGACATAGACCATATATACCACAAACTCCGCCCACTGATGGGATGTATTACAATAATTACAAATAATTAAAATTAGAAGTAGGTGTGTGTTTTTAGAAGGGTGGTATGGGCATGGAACTTTGTTACTTATAAAATGAATGAAATCGGTGTACAAATGGTTTCTAGAAGGGACAGATTGCCCCCCCATTAATTAAGAAACTTTTTCTAGAAAATGTATCCAAGTAAAAAATATTAGTCGCAAAAATGTGCCCATTTTATCTGCTGATAAAGACCTTTCAGTTCTTTCTGGTGGTTGCAAATTTTCCAGCAGAAGGCGTGCCAAAACTCTTCGCAGCCTATTATCACCCATTTTTTTTCAGTTTTCTATTCATCAAGATTCTTGGTTGAAAACAAATGTTATTGTAACTAACACAGCGAGAATCACAAAACCATGGTTTCCCGGTCCAATGACAGAGAATTTGCAATACACAATTATGTTAACTGCAGCACCAAAAATTTAGTATATATTGTTGAATGTGCTTTGTGTACACTCCAAAATGTGGCGTTCACCTCTAGTTATCTTCAAATCAGAGTTACTGAACACCATAATGGACCTGCTTACACCAAGGATAATAATTTATCTAATATTTCTAGACAATTCAAATACGGTATGTACATGCTGCCAATATGAATGTGTTTACATTCAGTGGTTTGGAGAGGTTTAATGGGTCTCCCCAGGGAGAGGATATCCACCGCAGACTTCTCGATTGAGAGGTGTGGTGGATCTTCTCCCTGGGGACTAGAACACCTGCCGGACTTAACTTAAGGTGGGATGTGGATCTCTTTTTAAAATTAGGGAGCATTAACGAATATAATAGCATAATATATTTATTGGTAGTAATGCATTTACATGTTCTTTTTTTTTTGTTTCCCTTTATTTCTCAGGATACCAATGCATCTTCTGGGATTGTGTACACCTATTTCATTTATTTTATAAGTCTCCAAGTTCCATGCCCACACCACCCTTCTAAAAACACACACCTACTTCTTTTTCTTTTTCTTTCTTCACCTACTAATTTTAATTATTTGTAATTATTGCAATACAGCCCACCAGTGGGTGGAGTTTGTAGTATACCGTATGTGTTTTTAGTTTGTACTTTGCGGTGAACAAGCCTACTCGCCGAAAAATGTCAGCATTTTACTTACTCCTCTGCAAGAAATAAAGAAGTTTATACGGTTGTTGGAGTTGCCGGCCATATTGTTTGCTTCACTTTGAACCCTGGCATATTTATTCACCAATGAATGTGATAATCACCAAATATTTACTACAGGTGAATCAATAAATGTAATTTAAAACACATGAACAAGGAAGATTTGCCTGCAGTGAATGTTTGGCTAATGCCATTGCTTTATTGCTTTAAAAATATACTCCTTAATATCCTTCCACAGATGAAATTCTTTTAAAGCGGTAGTAAACCACAGGTGGCTAAAAAAATAATAATTTCCCTGAAAGGCAATGTCATAATGTGCTAGTATGCATCTTAGAACGAAGCCCTCCAGCGCCGCAATCTCACCTCTGAGAGGGCTGCCATCTTCCCCCGGGCATCCTTCCGGGTTCGCAGCCTCGGGCAACATGAGTGGGCAGAGGTGCGATGACGTCATGCGCATGGGATCCGCCGTTTATGGCACAGGCTCTGAAGGTCCGGCACTGTAAGCCGGACCTTCAGAGCACGTGCGCCAGTAATGTCATCAGCTGCATGCGCTCTTAATATCTCTTAAACAGTGCACGTTTAGCAGATATTCACAGTACCTACAGGTAAGCCTTATTATAGGCTTACCTGTAGATACATGTGGTTTAACAGACTTTACTACCACTTTAAAGTATTTTTAATTTTTATTGTTTTGTCTGTATACTTAGTGGGGCAGAAACTGACCTAACCCATCCCATTTCCATGCAAACCCAATAAAATTGGTTTAGCTGAAGCTCTATTTTGAGCCAATATTTTCAGCTCCCTTAGTTTCCTAATAATTTATCATTTTAGTCAGATGACTTTCTTAATGTTTTTTTAATGTTATGACTTTAAATATTTTGTTATAGTAATGATGTCACAGATGTAGCAGATTAAATCATATAAATGGTGATTGCAGTATATTTTTTAGACTGGACCTTGCATTTGAAGATTCATACAGTGCATTCGGAAAGTATTCACAGCGCTTCACCTTTTCCACACTTTGTTATGCTACAGCCTTATTCCAAAATGGATTAAATTCATTATTTTACTCAAAATTCTACAAAAAATACCCCATAATGACAACCTAAAAGAAGTTTGTTTGAAATCATTGCAAATTTACTAAAAATAAAAAACAAAAAAATCACATGTACATAAATTTTCAGTCTTTGCCATGACACTCAAAATTTAGCTCAGATGAATCCTGTTTCCATTGATCATCCTTGAGATGTTTCTACAACTTGATTGGAGTCCACCTGTGGTAAATTCAGTTGATTGGACATGATTTGAAAGGCGCACACCTGTCTATATAAGGTCCCACAGTTAACAGGGCATGTAAGAGCATAAATCAAGCCATGAAGTTCAAGGAATTGTTTGAAGACCTCCAACACAGGATTGTATCAAGGCACAGATCTTGGGGAAAGGTACATAAAAGTTTCTGCAGCATTGAACGTCCCAATGAGCACAGTGACCTCCATCATCCATTAATGGAAGAAGTTTGGAACCACCAGGACTCTTCCTAGAGCAGGCCAAACTGAGTGATCGGCGGGAAAAGGGCCTTAGATAGGTGACCAAGAACCCTGTGACAGACCTCGTACTCAAGATGTCCGCCGTAAATGCTTCCTCTGTCCGGTACCACACAATCCAAGACCCCTTAGCTCACCCAGTCACCAGACAACACCAGTGTAGGCTACATCAGGAATTAATCTTTATTTGACATGTCACACTTATATACAGCTAGATGACTAAAGCTTAACCTAATTAGCATGAGCTAATTATCTTAATCAACACTGGGCTCCTTCATTCAATTGCAGGGTTAATTAGCACACACAACAATAGGTGAAACACTTCTACAAGCCAGACTATACTCAATTACATAACACAGGTGGCTGGAGTTCATGAGTCATGACATTAGCGTCTCTTGCTAATATGCCAAATACACATACAGATTCTATGTGTATTGGGGGGCCAGCATGGACCTGAATCCAAGTATCACCAGCTCAGGGGTCCCATGCTTGCAGCTCAAAGAGCACTGTTCCCCCAAATGCCAGGGCCCATAATCGCAAGGCAACAGGCTCGCACTCAGTCCCCTCCAACAGCCCGTGTCCCGGATAGGTCCGTCACATTTCTCCCCTTTCGGCAGGAGACTAACACAGGAGGAGACCCCAGACGGGTTGACTCCAAAGTTAGTCAGTGGTTCCAGTCCTCTAATGCTGGGATCCACCCAGTACCCCAAACAAATAGTTCCAAACGGAGTATTCCTCACCCAGCCAACCTCTGCCTCTCTCAGAGAACATATCCGCCGCTGGGGAGAGGCCCGGACTGGTCCTTCTCCCTGGAGTCTTTTCAGCCGCTGGAGAGAAGACAGGGTGACTGGGATCACTCCGTCATGCTGTTGGGGATTTGGGCCGACCGCCCAGCATCCGGGGGGTATACAGGTGGGGACTGCAGTCCCATCCCCCTTACAGGAAATCTGCCCTCTGTTAGTTGTGGGCAGAGGCCAGCAGCACTTTGTTCCGTTGCCAGCAGTTCAGGTGGGTGTAGGAGCTTCCCTACATCATCTCCTCCAGCTAACTGTTGGGAGAGAGGCCGACTGCCCCAGCTCCCTGGAACTCCGCAGCTGTTGCTGGTGCTGGACAGAGGTGGGTAGCACTCTGCCCTGTTGCCAGCACTTCTGCTGGGGACTCCACATCCTCCGCTCTGGTTAACCGTTGGGGCAGGAGGCTGGCTTCCTCCACTCCCAAATTGTGTAGCTGCCATTGGGAAGGGGAACCGGCTGCTTCCTTTTCCATTCCTTCATCTGACTGCTGGGAAGTGATCGCCACCTTCTCACCCTGAGCCTCCAAAACTGACACAGGTGTGGGGCAGAGGTCTTGGACCCTCTGTCCGGTGACCAGCGCTTCAGCTGGGGAAGTTCCTTGTAACTCCCCAGATACTGCTGTTGGTGCTGGGCAGAAGTTAGCAGAGCTCTGCCCTGTTGTCAGCACTTCAGGTTTGGGGACGGCAATCTCCAGAGTTTCCACTGCCGATTCTCTTGCATGCTGCTGGACAGGCATATTCCTCCATCCAACCTCGTTTTGTGCAGTAACAGGTTTGTCAAGGTCAGTCAGCACTTGCTGCATCCGCCATAAGACCTCCGCGTCCATAGCTGCGGGGGCAGGTGGGCAAAGCACTCTGTTACTATGCCACATTGCTGACTCTTCAGCCAGGATTTCAGAGCTGTCTGCTGGTATTTCCTCATAGTCCCAGGCAAAGGGAACCCCACCCTGCTGCTGAGCAGTGTCTAGCAGCTGTATGTAGGCAATCTCCAGCTCCCATTCCTGAGCGGCCAGGAACTCCAAATCTTCCTGTGCCCAGAGCACTTCCGAGATGTTCAATCTTTGCTCTCTGTGCTCCATTATTTCCTCCAAACGCCACTCCAGATCACTCCCAAAGTCGGGGTCCTCGGACAGCCTCCAGTACAACAATCCCAGGCCATTATAATCAAAGCCTTCCGTGGGCCTGTCATCCGCTGTCCACGGGCACACTTGGGCTACATACCACCGGAGGGCTCTGTAGCTCTCGTCCAAACGCATTTCTGCCCGGATCAGCCTGCTTAACTCCGCTGTCCACTCCTGCTTCGGTTGTTCCCCCAATAACAACATTCGTACTTCATACTGCGACCAGTACCTTACATGGATGGAGGGGAGAACTTTTCCCTGGTGTCGCTGCTCACAGGCTAGCGCTTCTTTCCAGAGTTGTAGGCGAACAGAATCATACCATCCCAGCAGGACCTGCACCGATACTGGTCCTCTATGCTGTATCCGCATCTCTCGCAACCTCCTTCCGAATTCCTCTTCCATGACGTATCTGTACCTCTGCTATCCGGGCCTTGGATCCAGGTGATGGTTTGGATGTGTTCACGACAAGGAAGCACGATCCCACCGCTGCCAGCCAATTGTGACGGACCTCGTACTCAAGATGTCCGCCGTAAATGCTTCCTCTGTCCAGTACCACACAATCCAAGACCCCTTAGCTCACCCAGTCACCAGACAACACCAGTGTAGGCTACATCAGGAATTAATCTTTATTTGACATGTCACACTTATATACAGCTAGATGACTAAAGCTTAACCTAATTAGCATGAGCTAATTATCTTAATCAACACTGGGCTCCTTCATTCAATTGCAGGGTTAATTAGCACACACAACAATAGGTGAATCACTTCTACAAGCCAGACTATACTCAATTACATAACACAGGTGGCTGGAGTTCATGAGTCATGACATTAGCGTCTCTTGCTAATATGCCAAATACACATACAGATTCTATGTGTATTGGGGGGGCCAGCATGGACCTGAATCCAAGTATCACCAGCTCAGGGGTCCCAGGCTTGCAGCTCAAAGAGCACTGTTCCCCCAAATGCCAGGGCCCATAATCGCAAGGCAACAGGCTCGCACTCAGTCCCCTCCAACAGCCCGTGTCCCGGCTAGGTCCGTCACAAACCCGATGATCACTCTGACAGAGCTCCAGCATTTCTCTGTGTAGCAAGGAGAACCATCCAGAAGAACAACCATCCCTCCAGAACTCCACAGGCCTGTATGGTAGAGTGGCCAGACGGAAGCCACTCCTCAGTAAAAGGCACATGACAGCCCGCCTGGCGCTTGCCAAAAGGCACCTAAAGGACTCTCAAGATCATGAGAAACAAAATTCTTTGGTCTGATGAAACAAAGATTGAACTCTTTGGCCTGAATAGCAAGTGTCATGTCTGGAAGAAACCAGGCACCGCTCATCACCTGGCCAATACCATCCCTGTAGAGAAGCGTCGTGGTGACAGCATCATCCTGTGGGGATGTTTTTCAGCGGCAGGAACTGGGAGACTAGTCAGAATTGAGGGAAAGATGAATTCAGCAATGTACAGAGACATCCTTGATTAAAACCTGCTCTACAGAGCTCTGGACCTCAGACTGGGGTGAAGGTTCACCTTCCAATGGGACAACGACCCTAAGCACACAGCCAAGAAAACAAGAGTGGCAACGGGACAACTCTGTAAATGTCCTTGTGTGGCCCAGCCAGAGGCCAGACTTGAACCCGATTGAACATCTCTGGAGAGATCTGAAAATGGCTGTGCACCGATGTTCCCTATCCAACCCGATAGAGCTTGAGAGGTCCTGCAAAGAAGAATGGTAGAACCTGCCTAAAAATAGGTGTGCCAAGCTTGTAGAATCATACTCAAAAAGACTTGATGCTGTAATTAGTGCCAAAGGTGCTTCAACAAAGTATTGAGCAAAGGCTGTGAATACTTAAGTACATGGGATATTTTTTGTTTATTATTTGTAATACATTTGCAAATATTTCAAACAAACTTCTTTTAAGTTGTCATTATGGGGTTTTGTTTGTAGAATTATGAGGATGAATTTAATCCATTTTGGAAAAAAGGCTGTAACATAACAAAATGTGGAAAAAGTGAAGCGCTGTGAATACTTTCCGGATGCATTGTATACACAGGTAAGTAATTTCTGACCTTTCATAACTGCAGAATCCAAAGACTATTTTTCTTTTTCATTCTGCCTGACCTTTTTGTAGTCTCTGCTTTCACACACTTCACTTGTTTGATTTTTGGTACAGATCAATTGCATGTCTTTGTGCTAATCACAGATCATCTACTTCCTACAGTTGTCTCATGGCATTCTAAGAGCATAATGATTCTCTTACACATACTTTCTTACACACAGGGGGAGAGCCCTAGATTACATGGTGCCCTCTTCAGAATGTCACTACTGTAACCCTACAGTAATGCCGTAATATCTCCAGGAACAAGAGCAATTAAAACAGCTGTCAAATGTATACCATATTACCAGAGAAATATAATATTCTAATTGTGATGTCTGTTGCCAGTGTGATGTAATGTTGCAATTTTATCAGTGTGATGTAATGTTAGTAGTGTAGCTGTGCAGTTTCCAGAGTGAGTAGTTAATCTTCTCGGAACCAGTAATATAATCTGGACAACAAATCTAATTGTATGACCCTCAAAGCCTGCCGGCAGTGGAATGTATGAGGACCAGTATGTGTTAAAAGGATTCTTCAGCTTGAAGCAGTACTGTGTCATTTACTACCTACTGCAGAATTCTGAGTGATCACTGCAAGCTGTCAATCAAAAACCATCACTATGCAGTAATCATCACATATGGAGAATTAGCACTGTATCCTACTACAATAATACTGAGGGAGGAAGAGTGGATGATGATGACACACCCCCTCTTTGGAAACTTGACCTTGCATGCTTCATGGCCCCAGAGAATGGTGCCTATCACACATAGCAAATCCCTGAGTATTCCTGTAGTAGCCGAGTATCCCTGTTTTCCTTGATTTTCTAGCATGCTATGGCCAGCATACTTCTTTGTGTGATATATATTTTTTTTTAACAAAAACATCTGAGAGAAAGACTGAATTAATTGTAGTTACCATAGCAAAAACACACAGGTTCCTAATGAATGACAAGGTAAATGAGCATCCCACTCAGAATAATAGATATTGGCACGGTGAATCAGTATGCCTTAGTTGCTTAAATTTACTGCTTTTTTCTATATAATAAAATAAAGGAAACATTTTAGATGTTTAAAGGAGAAGTACAGCCAAAGCTTGTTTGGCTGTACTTCTCCTGTGGATCACAGGAGTGCAGTTTGTTCTGACCCTCGTGTGACCCTTTTTCAGCTGAAGTGCACTCTCTGCTGACGTCACAGTGACGGTCCAGGGTCTGCGTTATCATGACCATGGAATCGAGATCCACCAGATCCCTGGACCGACACCCAGCTCCGCTTCTCAGCGAGCCACTGAAAGCCGGCCGCTCCCGCCCCTTCCACTGCCCAGCACTCCAGTGAGCGAGGGGGCGGTAGAACAGAGATCTGCTGATTGAAAGTCAGCAGCTCCCTGCTCGGGGAGCTGTGAGAACCGAGCAATCGGCAGTGTTCGGTGTTTGGTTCTCAGTGTAGAGGCATGGGAGACAGATGCAGCATCAGACTGATGCTGCATCCACCTAAGTCAGTAAGAATCTGAAAAAAAAAAACATACTTCTCTTTTAAGAGGAACTAAAGTTAACAATTAAAAATGCCAATTAGATAGGTTCTTTATTGCTCAAGTGACATGCAATTAAAAAATGCATTGAAACAAACCTTGGTACTGGAATGACTGAACTACCATCCAAAAACTTGGAACCCAGAAGAGGACAGAGAGAAGATGTAAATTCTGCGTCACTCAAGTGGAGATGAGTATCTTCAAACTTTAGAGAGCAACAAAAATGAGAGTAAAAGAGATTTTATATGGTGCCAAACCCCCCCCCCCCCCCACATAAGAAATTTTAGAAAATCATATTTAAAATCAAAAATTTATATTACATATCATCATTAAAATATTTTTGGGGAGACAAAACCCCTATAACACATGAATAAATACGACAGCTCAACCTACCTGAGATATCATCCTCCCTCATATATTTTTCACAGCAAAACAGATAGACAAATGATATACAAATCAGGAGGGAGGGTGATAGTTAACCCAATGCGTTTGGCAAGTTGTAGCTTCCTCAGGGGGTCAGGAGGTATTGTTGAGCATGAGTACTGAGAAAAAGAAACACAACAAAGTAATATTCCATAGCATAAATATACATTGTATGTAGCCATCTATAGCGTATTTAAAAAACACTTGTATGTATAGAGTTCATCACTTACAAATACTTTGCCAGAAAGATATATCATCTAAGCTGAAATAGACCCTGCAGAACCCGAAATGGGGTGGTATGGCAGATTATGTTGCTTGGGATAAATCTACCCACATCTCCAGTCCGGGAGGCCAGAAGGTTATGCATAAGAGGAGGAGACTATAACCAACCACTATAAGATATTAAATTCCAAAGAATAATAATTATAGTAGAGTAGGGAAAGGGAAAAAGAGGGGAAAGGGGGAGGGAGGAAGGGGAAGGGAAAAAGAGGGGAAAGGGGAGGGGGAGGGGAAGGGGGGAAAAGAGAATGTGAAAGGAGGAAGGTAAAGAGACGAGGAGATGAGGGGGAGGGGAAAATGGGGGGAGAAAGATAGGGAAAAGGAAGAACAAATGAGGTGGGGGTCGGAGGGGAAAGAGGAATGGGGGAGAGAGAGAAGGGGGAGAAGAGGTATGGGGAGGAAAAAGGGTGGGGAGGAGGGGAGCATAAAAGAGGAGAAAGGAAAGGAATAAGAATATCTAATGCAGCGTACACATGACTGGACTTTTCAAAAGCAAAGGTCCGACGGAACGAATCAATTCAATCATGTGTGGGCTTCATCTAACCTTTGCTGTCCAAAAATCTGATGGAATTTCGAAATAGAACATGTTTAAAATTTTTCCACCGTAACTCCACCGGACCCAGTTCCTATCGAGAAATCCGCTTGTCTGTATGCTAGTCCGACGTACGAAAACCGATGCGATGCTATGGCAGCTATTGGCTACTGGCTATGAACTTGCTTATTCTAGTCCGGTCGTACGTCATCACGTTCGATTCCGTCGAAAGTCCGCCGAAAGTCCGTTGGAAAAAACGTCGGAACTAGTCTGCCGGACAGTCCGGTCGTGTGTACGCGGCATAAGGTTATCTTCAAACTTTAGTTCTAAAAGGCATATTTATAAAGCAGTGAATGGGACTTGTACCAAACATTGACTAGTGGTGAATCATTCACTTTCTTTTAAACACATGTTCAGGAAATATTAACTTGCAGTGAAAGTTTACTGAATGTAAGGTTCATTGCTTTAAAAATATGACAAGAGCCACCACAGATGATCGCACCTGGCCACACAAGCACAACAATTCTACAAGTGATAAAAAAGTTAAAGGAGTATTCCTGTTGCTAACATCAGTAGCATACTGTAAATACATCTGAATCCTTTTTAAGAGTGTGTAGCGATAGGGGCTGCTGGATATTGTGGTCCACCTGTCACCCTGCCCAGCCCGGCATTCACTTCCCAGTCACTCTTGAGACAGTGAACAGTCTGTATATTTGTTTTGTGTTTTTATTAAGGGATTTTGAACTTGGCTAGGGTAAGGGAAATTATGGGATGCCCGGAATCAATAATTGAATCAGTAAAATGATCAGTTGGTACCTCTATTTACACTTCTAGAGTTCCAGTCTCCTCCAGGAAAACGCTTATTTGTAGACTGTTCTTCTTTCTCCTGTACAATACTTGGTTCCTGGTACAGCTAGCACATGGTAGGCCCCACTTTGACTCTGTCAGACCCTAGCAACTGCCATCTGCAGGCAGGGACCGCGGGCCCCTCCAGTGTAGTAACAAAAATAGTAAAGTATTTAGTGCTAGCTGACCTTTTGGTGGACTACTGTTCCCAGTCTGTCCTCTTCAGGCCCTGCCAGACCTCCTGGCCACAGCTACCCAACTCCACTGCCCACAACATCACAGTCTCTCCTGCTGGCTCTACATCTATCTCAGACTGAACTCTCCCAGTCCGCTCCGACATGTCTCCCCAGCTCTCCCAACTGTGCCTATAACTCACCAGCCCTCCTGGCAACACTAGCTCCCGTTGTCTTTCTTGGTTCCTCTCTGTGTCTCCTGTCCAGATCCTTCTTTGTTTCTCAGCAAGGCTCCGACTTGCGCCCAAACCCCACAGGCCCAAGATTATCCCCCTCCCCCCAGGTTGAGGGCTACCTTAAAGGCCTGACAACCTAGTGCTCTATCTCCAGCTTCATCCACCCGACAACTCCTCCCCACCTGTGCTGACTCTAGGTATTTAAGGAGGCCTGCCCCCTGCCAATCCAAGTACACCCCAAGCAGCTCCACCTCTCTTCCCCTCCTTCCTTCTAGAATCCTCTAGAAGCAGAAGGGAGGTAACCGAAATATGATGCTATCTGTGAGTCACCAGCCTACTCTGAGCCACTCCCAGTCCACACAGATCAAAATAAACAGGCCTAGCTTACTGCTAGGCCAGATTACATTTACTAGCACCTACCTAAAGTAGAGGGTGCTACAAGTGTCTGGTAAATGCACTGGCATGTTAGTTTTCCTAAGTGTAGTAATCCACCAACTCACCCACAATGGCCACTGCTGCAGCCCACTAGACCCACAGCAGCCATCTTTTTATTGAATTTTAGATGCATGGTCTAGTACGCAATTGATCTCAGGATTTATCTGCCAGTCTTGGTACAGCAGGCATTCTCCATCTGGGAACAAATTAGGACTAACAGGTGACAGAGCAGGCTTACATGAACACAAAAATCCCTATAACTCAAAGGGATAAACACTGAGAGTGGCAAAGATTCAAGTAAGGATCAACACAAAGAGGCATCAACAGTTGTAATAAAGGTTTAGACTTCATTACTTCCAAGTTCCTATGTTTAACCTTACAGATATGTGGATGTAGTGCAATAATTTCAGACAACTCAAAAGTAATAATAAAGGGCATTTACTTAGCTTGGTTTAAAGATGTATCATAGATGATAAAATAGATAAAATACAGCATCTTTCCAATCCAGGGGAACCTGTAACTCCATTCGATATTCCTGGAGACGACAGTCTGCCTTCTTCACACACTTGAACTCCAATGGTCCTTTGTCTTTCAGACATATATATATATATATATATATATATATATATATATATATATATATAATTTATAGCCTAAAAACTAGTTAAAACTAGTTTGAACCACATTCCCAGAATAAGGAACGTGAGATTAGATGTCACATAATATAATACATAATATACATAGACACATAGACATGTTGTACATAGACAAAAGTGATTACTTATACAGCAACATAATTGATAACATAGAAACTATTACTAAGTTTCTTGCAAATCAGTAATAGTGGGAGAGGCAGGGACACAATCGAAAGATTGTGATAGAAGTCACAGGTTATGGTAACTGTAGCCAAGCATCAACACCAAAACATAGACAAGAGTTAAAGTAAGACTTCACAGCAAGGTCAGGGCAACCAAAGCTCAAACAAGGTCAGACCAAAGAGGGTGAGAAGCTATGCCAATCCATAGCAGCTAACGCAGTCACATTCATGAGCCAACTAAACATTACAATACGCAACCAGAATGAGGAATTTGATGTCCTTTTAATCAGAAGAGGACTAATCAGAAGTTGCAACAATGCTTGCCATCAAGGATGGGGCAGACTCAATGGACCCCTTGGTCTTTTTTCTGCCATCACTTTTTTGTGTTTCTATGTTTCTATGATAAGTGTGATAAGTATGATAAGTGTTCAACCCTGTTGACTCACGAGTGTGAGTGCACCAGAAGTCAGAGGGGAATTCTAGACCTCAAAGACATCCACAGCAGAGGAGCCTGATGGGGCAGTCAAGTAGGATGAACCAAGGTAATCTGAAGGTCCAGCAACAGATGAAGTACCAGGAGCCTTTGCAGTGGAAGCATGCACAGAAGAAGGAAAAAGCTCCAGCCAACCCCCTGAAGCTTAAACCTGCCCCTGACAGCTGACTACCCCACAGGCAATCACTCACAGCCAGATAGGCACCTAACCCTGTACTTTCTCCAGGTACAGTGGATTCCTTCCTCAATACAAAGACCTACTAAGAACTGCTCTCAACTTGCTACTAATACAGCATAACACAGTGCACCACTGAAGAGAAAGTCGCTCCAGGTGAGCACATTAGCTATCCACCCACAGCATAGCCAGGGTTTAGGTGAAGGTACTAGCATAGCTTGTCTGCAGATACACAATTAAAAGAAATCCGAAATTTGCTGCAACACTTCACCTTTATTGATCCTTCATGCAAAAGACATCACGGACAGTGCTGGGTACAGTTAAGGTTGACGCGTTTCACACTGTGGCTAACACTTACTCATAACCTCATCAATTATCAGGTTATCAATAAAGATGAAGTGTTGCAGAAAATTCCAGATTTCTTTTGATTGCGTATAACACAGTGCATTAACAGAGGAAATAAAAGTATTTTAAATGAAACAAAGATCATTTATAGGGGGGAAAAGGGGGGAAGACTAAAATATGTGGACTAGGCAGTAAGTAAGTAAGTACGATTTTGAAGTACGATTTTGAAGGGCAGACCACAACAATGCAATAATATATTCCCAAATTACAATATGTTTAAAATTGACCTAGAATGTCACGTTTGTATCAGTTAACGCCCTTTTTAAGAAAGAAAAATGCACAGAAGTTAGCGGTTAAAAGGAATATGCTGACAATGGAAATACTTGTATGTGAATTAAAGATATCTTCTAGATTTTTGATGTACAGTGTCTGTTGCTAAGCAACACCGTTCAAACAGCATCCTGCCAGTTTCAGCAACATCTATTAAACCGTGAGGAAAATACAAGCTTGTCTTAAAATAGACTGCTCCTAACATTTTACTTTATTCATGTTCTGAAACGAACTATCCTGAGGTTACTGGATTGAAACTGTACAGCAAGCATTTTCTTCCCATTTTAATAAACATGCCAATTTATTAATGTGCATTTTTCTGACTCATGACATTCTTGGCTGCGATTACAGCTCAAAAACCTTAAACAATTATTTTTATCCTAGTGTGAATGCCTAAAACAGTAGCTGAACCCACTCTGAGTAATAGCAATGGACAATATTTTTACTGTTTCCTTCACTAGGAGTACCACATGCTTGTTTTGTGGATATCTAACCCCAAAACCAATATTTAGTAATATATTGCAGCTTACTAGTCCTTAGATGAGGTGATTGCATTAATATTATTTTTCATGCCTTTTTTTCTATTATTTTACCTGGTGATTGTGGCAGTATCACACTTTCTGTGCTAGGATAACAATGTTTACTCATAATACTGTATTTATGGAGGAGCAGCATCATCACCCTTGGCTGATCCCTGATTAAAACTACAAACACCCTTCCATCAACTTCATCTTTATTCCATGGAGTGTTATTTTGTAGTTCACAGAAGGTAGTTGGGAAAGGTGATAATGCTGTTTGAGATATCAATTCAGTGCACAGGAAGTTACAAGAAAACACGAATTCTGGCAAAAGCAACAGGTATTTTTCTGCATAAAATGTAGATAGCCACATAAAAGAAAGAAAGAAAACAAATACAATCATCACATCTAAGGGACGGTAAGCTGCAATATATTACATTTCTGTTCTTGGATTTTGATACACTTTGATTTGGTGTATTGTACTCATTGTTTGGCAATTTGGTTATTCAAGATTTAATTTGGCAAGTGATTTGGCTCAGTCCTTCTTTTCCAAACCTATCCACTAGATCCAGGAACCATCAACTGCTTTAGAAAGGTGAATCCCAACCAATACACAATGGCTAGGCAGGTGTAGGATCCCCCACTTCTTCACCCTCCTGATTAAAAAAAAAGAAAAGAAAACCCTGCTATGCTGCTCTATGACTCTCTACATGCGTATGGTAATTAGTAAGTTGGCTCTTCTACACTTTCCTGCAGGATGTGGCTGTATTGGAGTATGTAAGCTGTGTCAGAGCTTGGAAGAGTAAGGATAAGCCATGTAACTCTTTTTTCCCCTTCATCAACAATATCTGTCACGTACCTTGTGACAGCATCTGATGTGCAGAGGGAGGCCTCTCGTAGAGCTCTGGCTCTGGGACCACTGATGTTGCGACAGTGACTTTGAGAGCGTGGCTCTATATAGTGCCTGTAAAAAGTTTTTTTAGCCATGGCAGCAGGTGGCAAATGCATCACCAGAGACAGGTCAGATTGCTGGAACAGCAGATGGCAGCAAATGCAGCAGACCCAGGATTTGGCAGACAGCAGGTGGCAGGTGCTTGACAGGCATCTGGCAGGTAGCAGGTGCAGAAGAACTGGCAGGATATATAGAGGTGAAGAACCAGCATGGACCAGGTAGCATGCAGATGGATAACTGGATACAGGGTCAGACAAACCAAGTCAGCAACAGACGGTCAGATACAGGTACGAACGACTGACAGAGAATGATCAGGATACAATCAGAAGTCAGCAAGATGAGCAGGAGGCAGTGCAAATCCAGAAACAGGCCAAGGTCAGGGCAGGTAGTGTTCAAGCAAGGTCAGGGCAAGCCGGGTCAATAACAGAAGTCAACATAGGAACAGATGCAGGGACACAGGTAATAGCTGTAGATCAGACAGCACTGGCTAATAGAACTGCTACAGTTTAAATAGTCCCATTGGCCCCAACATTAGCGACGGGCATGCTCGGGTGCAGTTATGCACAGAAAAACAGACACATGCACATCTGCGCCTGTGCAACCATGTACATCTTGAGGCTTCATCTGTACTCTGGTTAGTCCCTTTTTGACAATATCATAGGATGACCATACATGGTCAAGAATGATAGGTATTGTGGCATACCCTTGCTTGTTACATTTTGGTTGGAACCACTGAAGTCCTTTATCTGACTTATTCATTGGTTGTTAGTGAAGCATGCTTAGTTCTTTTTGATCACTTCATCATCATCAAGGAAAAAATATTGAATGTGAAGAGATTTTCCAGAACGTTATAATAATCACTTCAGGTGATTGAAAGCACTGGAATGCACCCCTACACTCCCCTTTTACAAGTGATGCTCAAAGCAATTGCACCACTTGCTTTTATCAGGCCACATACATCTCCAATAGTGCCTATATTAGCAAATTTTCTATTACTACTATTCAGCACAAAACCATTGCATGAATGCTTGGTTATGTTGAGGGCCCAGTCATGATTGAATGCATAATACAGATTACTGGATTTGTTCTTTATTATATAGAAAAAAAGCATGCAATACTTTAGCCACACATTGAGACCTCTACTAGAAGAGTAAGCTAGGATAATTGTTATGATTGCATGTATAAAGATTCTTAACATGGATTTATTTATATAATGGGGAGTGAAAGGGAGCAAAAGCTTGTTTTAAATTCACAGCTCCACTTCCATCCACTATCAAAAGCTGTTTCTTTTACCACAGTAACAAATGAGTTAAGTCTTGACTACGTCATGGATATACAGGGAAACTTAGCAACCAGTGCTCTGATTCTCACAGTGATCCATCTCTTTTAAATCTATATGTATCCTTGAAAATACAAATAATGTCATATGGGCTCCATTCACACTAATGCAGCTAATAAATAGGCTATGCCGTAGGTCTGGTAAACCAGATTTAACAGCCTTGTGTTTTTAATGAAAAACAATAAAATCGTAAACAATATAAAATGACATAATATTCTCAGATGCTTTCTAACATGTATCTTTATAGGTGTTAATAAAGCCTACTTAATTCATTCAGAGAGCTAAGAGCCTGAGCCAACCGCTCCTGCCCCCTGCACAGTCTGACTTTCCAGTGAGTGCTGAAGGGGCAGAGCACAGAGTGGGGCCAAGAACTGAGGGATCAGCGGCCTTCAATTTCTCATTTCTCTTTGTAGAGGTGGTGGAGGACAGCTGCAGCATAGGATTGATGCTGCCTCTACATAGAAGAGTAGAAGAGTTTTTTTTCTTATCCCGCACTTTTCTTTTAGATACTTTTATAACCTCTTTCCACATTGTGAGCATATAAGTTTTTTTTCTTGCTTTCAAGGTGCTTTTAAAATATAAAAGTATGAGATCACATAGCAAACTCAAACATGCTGTGCAAAAAAAAGAGCGAAAAGTCCAATTCAGAATTCATGTAATGTCAAAAAGCAATGATTAACACAAAGGCAATTGTGGGATAAATGATACTTTTATAACCTCTATTCCACATTGTGAGCATATAAGTTTATATACGTTTTGTCTGGTTTACAGTAAGTATATAAAAGTATGAGATCACATAGCAAACTCAAACATGCTGTGCAAAAAAAAGAGCGAAAAGTCCAATTCAGAATTCATGTAATGTCAAAAAGCAATGATTAACACAAAGGCAATTGTGGGATAAATGATACAATCCAAAAGTCCCAGTCCAAATTAACTCCAAAAGAAAGAAAAGTCATCCAAAAGAACTCTGTGGTAACACCCAAACCACCAGTGTATATCAAATTGGCCCTGATAGAATAATTTACTGGCTTATTTCTACAGTATCTCCTCCTGTTTCCCCTGTGGTTCTCTGGTTGTCTCAGCCATCAAGTCTATGGATATACCAGTACTTGTGAAAAACTCTTTTTTTTCTGGCACCCATACTATCCAGAAAGATATTTTCTCAACTCCTTCCTCATTCCCATCTTGTCTTAGATAACTCAGCTCTGATGTATTTCCTAGCATTTTACATTAGAGACCTCAATCCTAGCTCTGGGTTACCTATGGGACAAAACCTTCTTTTGTTTCCCTGGACCTGACACATTCAAGGTCCCTTCTTGTTTTGGACCTGCTCCTTCTCTGAGTCAAATAATCTACTGCGTGGAACTCTCAGATACAGGATACATTTCAATACATGTACTTTCACCCTGATCATGCATCAGAAGATCTAATTGGATCTAAGCCCTAAAGAAATTCTAACAATTTTCCATGCACACGTGATGTTTTTGTGCCCCATTATTCCATCATGCTGCATTTTCACACTTACCTGCACTTTTTATTCAGGAACAAGTTTTTCCCTCAGTCTGAGCTTCTCAGCTTCCAGAAAATCACAGGTGGCAATCCACACAGCCATGTCATGCTCTGTGACAAGCACCTGTTACTTGGCATTTGAGCAACATCTCAGTACACTAGCTGCCGGACTACCTGTGTCTTCAGAAGCGTGTATCCAGCTTCTTGAGGATCCCTGTGACCCACTGTTTCTACGAGCATTGCTGGTTCCAGTATCTCCTCTACGTGTACAACTTGTGTGCACAACTTACTCCAAGTGAGCTACAGTCCCTTTACCAGTGTATCCATCTGAGCTGCCAATCATCTGAAAATACTGAAAGTGCACATATTAGAGATTCAAGACACTTGCTTTATTAGACTCCTTTATTATGCAATCGTTTGTTCCCAATTCCCTGCCATAGCTGTAACAGAGGATCAATTTTGAAGGGAATTTTCATATTAGTCCTAGATGGGTTCCCTGGACCATCTGGGATTCTCAAAGCAATAAAGATAGCAGATACATTTTTCTCAAAGGAATGATAGGATCCTTGAAAGTAACCTTGGCAATGATTTGTAGTACAAACGCTAACCAAGAACACTTTAACCACTTTTAGAACACACCTAGGGAACACAGTTACCCCTCGATCGCCCCCTAGTGTTAACCCCTTCCCTGCCAATGACATTTTTACCAGTAATCAATGGCTATTTTTAGCTCTGATCACTGTATAAATGTCACTGGTCCCAAAAATATGTCAAAAGTGTCTGATCAGACAGCCGAAATGTCACAGTCACGATAAAAATCGCGAATCACCACCATTACTAGTAAAAAAATAAAAATAATAATAAAAATGCCATAAATCTATCCCCTATTTTGTCGACGCTATAACTTTTGCGCAAACCAATCAATATACGCTTATTGCTTTTTTTTTTTTTACCAAAAATATGTAGAAGACTACATATACTGAGTAAAAAATGTGTTTTTTTTTTTTAAATAATTGGGATATTTATTATAGCAAAAAGTACAAAATATTGTGTTTTTTTCTAAATTAGCGCAAAAAATAAAAAACGCAAAGGTGATCAAATACCACCAAAATAAAGCTCTATTTGTGGGGTAAAAAGGACATCAATTTTCTTGGGGTACAACGTTGCACGACCGCGCAATTGTCAGTTAAAGCGACACAGTGCCGTATCACAAAAAAGGGACTGATTGTGAGTCCCGTATTCCATACACCCACGAGAGGGATGAGACTCCACAATAAACTTCAGTTTGTTAAGAAGCTGTTTGCCACCATCCTTACTATACTGCCACTTAAAGATTACTCCTCCTTCCAATAGAATTACAAAAACTCTGTTTAAGAGCATTCCAACACAGTCTTGACCTCCAACATCCACCTCTGACTGATATACCACTTGCCAGTGGGAAGGGATAAGGAGGCACTGTGACTTTTAGCCCCTGAGTGTAAATATCTCATATTTAGTGGATCCCCCCACACACCTCCTTGTGCCAAGTTTCAGGTACCCTGTGAAATTAGGATTGATAATATAATATCAAGTTTGTAAGTTTATGGTTGCTATTGGTTATGATTATTGTCACTGTGTTTTGCTCTGCTAGGCATGCCCCCAAATAACCTACTTTCTTTCAGCCTCGGTGTGTCAGATAGAGTGATGCTGCCTAGAGGGTCATTGACATTCAGCAGGAGATCCTTCATTAATGAATCAATCCATAAAAACCATGTACAACAAAAGTTGCTGCATATTGCATCACTGTCCATGTTTTTAATGTGTTGTGATATAATGTTGCTTAGCTTACTTCTGCGATGCTAAATACCATTTTATATACTGTCTGCAAATACATATTGATATTTTTATATACTCCAAGAGCAATAGCTTTACTGTCATGCTGTATACCTGCTGTTATTTTAGGTTGGCCAGTAAAAGCGCACATAGAGCTTTTCTGTACTTATCCTTGAATGATCTTTAACTGTTTGTCCAAATAAAAATGACTTAATTACAAAAATAAAAAAATCACAAAAAATTTTAATTTTTACCACTAGGTGGAGCTCCATGAACCTCACTATTTTAGAGTGGCTTTCTGAATGATGCACAGTATAAAGCATATATTTCTGTGAATGATAAATATTGGTAAAGTCAATAGCAACCTTAAGCAACATAACAAGGGAAAGAAATTCATAACTGATACTATGGTAAAGTAATTGTTTAAACAAATGGATATTTATTGATATGTTTGCAATAAAAACTATGGGTCATATAAAAAAAAAAAAATAGACTAAATTTTGTAAAATCAAATCAAATAAAGTGTCAGGTAAAAGGGTACCAAGGTCATTTACAAAATATATATATATATTTTTTTTTGTCCAAGTCTTCTTTAAGGCCTGTGGGCACCATAGTGTTTAATTGATAAATCTAGTATGTCTCCCTGTTGCAAGATTTGTGAAATCTTTCAGGTTGGGGGAGATTGGAGGGGGTGGTTTCTATGGCGAACACCTGTATTTTTTCTGTACTTTAAATGAATTGTGTTTAAGAGCAAAGTGGTGAGGACACTATAGACACCGGAACCCTTTCCAAAGTTTCTACCATGTTCTCTGAACCAACTTCAAGCTTTTGTTGTGTGGCTTATATATAAAAGGCTGCAAGCACAAGTAAGTCCATATAAAGTGAGTAAGTTCATATACTGCTTGTCTGCTAGAACAATTGATGAATTGTTTGATTGTGTATGTTTGTCCAATACTAATCTATGCTGAATAAATTGACATGTAAAACATTTAAATTTTCTTCATTGAAAAACACCTTTTCTAATCCTTTTACATGATACTATATGTTCAATAGCTCTTTGCTAAGTTGAGTGATAAACTGTACATTTTGGGAACAGATATCTTATTGTCTTTCAGTTTTTGGTAGGGATACCAAATTGTTGTTATACTTCATTGATTTTTTGCTCTAACCCTTACCTATAACTTTTTTCTATGTAAGACAGAACTTTGTGTTATATGTTCTTCATTTTTTCTTTCATCTGCCATACTGACATTTTGGTATATCTTTTATCCACAGTGGGTGGCAGCAGCTACTAAAATGTACAGATATTAATTATCTTGCGATCAACTATAAGACCAAGATTAAAGGTAGAAAAAGGTAAAAAAAAAATAGTAGTGAAGCTGCTAGCACTTAACACTCTGACTGGAAGTGACAGTCTACTGACTGGAATGGTACCAGCAGATTGGAGAAAAGCCAATGTGGCACCAATATTTAAAAAGGGCCCAAAATACATCCCTGGGAATTACAGACCAGTTAGCCTAACATCAATAGTATGCAAGGTCTTGGAGGGGATGATAATGGACTATATACAAGATTTTAGTAACGAAAATGGTATCATTAGCAGTAATCAGCATAGATTCAAAAAGAATCCTTCTTGCCAAACCAATCTATTAACCTTCTTTGACGAGGTGAGTTGCCATCTAGATAAAGGAAGGCCCGTAGACGTGGTGAATCTGGATTTTGCAAAAGCATTTGACACAGTTTCCCATAAACGTTTACTGTACAAAATAAGGTCCGTTGGCATGGACCACAGGGTGAGTACATGGATTGAAAACTGGCTACAAGAGAGAGTTAAGAGGGTGGTGATAAATGGGAAGTACTCGGAATGGTCAGAGGTGGGTAGTGGGGTCCCCCAGGGTTCTGTGCTGGGACCAATCCTATTTAATTTGTTGATAACGACCTGGAGGGTGGGGTTAACAGTTCAATCTCTGTATTTGCGGACGATACTAAGCTAAGCAGGACAATAACTTCTCTGCAGGATGTGGAAACCTTGCAAAAAGATCTGAACAAATTAATGGGGTGGGCAACTACATGACAAATGAGGTTTAATGTAGAAACATGTAAAATAATGCATTTGGGGGGCAAAAATAAAGATGCAATCCATTGCCCGCACAAAGAGAGAGAATGCTCCACATTGCCCCCACAGAGAGAGACTGCTTTGCTACCCCCGCAGAGAGACTGCTCCACATTGCCCTCAGAGAGAGAAAGAGAGACACCGCTCTACATTGCCCGCACAGAGAAAGACCGCTTCAGATTGCCTGCACAGAGAGAGAGAGAGACTGCTCCACAATACCCACACAAAGAGAGAGAGAGACTGCTCCACATTGCCCAGAGAGAGAGAGAGAGAATGCTTCACATTGCCCGCACAGAGAGAGAGAGAGACTGCTTTGCTCCCCCGCAGAGAGACTGCTCTACATTGCCCTCAGAGAGAGAGAGAGACACTGCTCCACATTGCGCGCACTGAGAGAGAGAGACCCCACTCCACATTGCCCACAGAGAGAGAGAGAGAGACACCACTCCACATTGCCCGCACAGAGAGAGGGAGACACCGATCCACATTGCCCGCACAGAGAGAGGGAGACACCGCTCCACATTGCCTGCACAAAGAGTGACCACTCCTCATTGCCTGCACAGAGAGAGAAAGACCTCTCCACAATGCCCGCACAGAGACAGACCACTGAATGAATGAACAGTGTCAGTGATCCATACCGTTCATTCATAACTGAAGAATAGTAAACTTGCTTCATGCTTCAGTTATGAATGAACAGAGTCAGTGATCGGTATGGATCACTGACACTGTTCATTCAAACAAGAAAGGGGCCAGTAAATCACTGTCAGATTCCTCCTGCTGCAGGAGGTACCAGGAGCCAATCATTGGGGCCCCCTACTGGCCCCAGGCCCTTGTGCAGTGCCCCAGTGCCTGAATAGTCAGTTTGCCCCTGCTGGGCCTACATTAAGGTAGGGGCCTGGAGCTGCAGCTCCAATAGCCCCTACATTAATCCAGCCCTGTCTCCAGAACCCTGCATTCTGAGCGTAACGCACTCCCAAACCCTGCACTCTTTTTTTATGT
This sequence comes from Lithobates sylvaticus, assembly GCA_028564925.1. Taxonomy (NCBI): domain Eukaryota; kingdom Metazoa; phylum Chordata; class Amphibia; order Anura; family Ranidae; genus Lithobates; species Lithobates sylvaticus. Next base: position 300,191,311 of record CM053028.1, read on the forward strand.
CCACTGTGTTAGCAATCTACATTTGAGGTTAACAATGTATCATCACCTGCAGTAGATCAAAGGCAGTGCGTTTTGAACATGGTGCAGGAAACACACATGGAACATGCCTTTTTGGCATTGCGTTCTGGTGTGAACTGGCCCTAACACTGTGCCCGGTGATCTTTGATTTCATCAGTGTTGTTCAAGTAGATCTCCATCTATCGAAGGTTGTCTACCCCTGTGCTAGGGAGTGCCATGCTGTGACAACTGGACAACAGCAGACCTGTGTTCCCAGGACAACACGGAGAGACATGCAGGTTTATTCGTTCCATTGGAAGTTGATGCCTGTCAATGAAAGTGTTTCAAGGAAACAGTGGGCACCCTAAAATAGTTTTGCCATTAGAACTGGGGAGATAGAGAAATGTGAGCAGTGAGCTATGTTTTTGGCACAGTTGGAAGGAACATATAATCTGCTTTGTCTCTTTTCAGGAACTAAGCATCGAGTGGTGGAGTAAGCAGAGCAGATGACCAGGCTAGAAGGGAGGAGGCAGATCAGAAGAGAGTCTGAGGAACATGGGGATGATTTCCTGAGGGTGGCTGAATTGGAGTGGACCTTCATCTGAGCATTTCCTTATGACCAGGGGGACAAGAGACTTATCTGAGACTTTCTTTCCACAGACTGCCAAGGACATTGCTAACCCTGCTCAAAGGAATGTTGCAGCCTTCCAGGGACAAAAACCTGACCACCCCAGAAGAGATGGGGGTCGAAAGGGAAATTTGTCAGCTCACTATTCTTTCTCCTACTATCAGCATGTTCGCTTAAGCACATGTGCAGCAGATGACAGGTACAGTGGGCTGTTCCCCACACTTCTTTTTTGTTTGCCATTTTTTTTAAAAAAGATTGTTTTGGTGGAAGATGGCCATTTTATAACACACTAAAGTATATCTGTAAAACATTTTTAGCTTAGAATGCTGAAGTGATAACAAATGTTTTATAAAGATGTCTTGCTTAGAAAGAAACAATAATACATTATAGTACATCATTTGAGCAAGCAAGGTGAAAAATAGCTATTGTGGTTCATGCTGTGTTGCTTGGTTACAAAAGACTATGTTAATACCAAAGATGGTAGGAGTGCTATCGGTCAGAAATAAACAACTTCCAAAAAGAACGTTGTATTTATTATGTTTAGAAGAAATCAAAAGTAAGAAATGCTTATATCTGCAGAGATTGTGCATATTTGTTTAAGATATTTTCTAATATATGCTAAACTTTTCAAAATCTGCTCGGTAAACCAAAGTGTTAAATTTTTCCCCAGTGATTTGTGAATGTTCCTACCATGGGCATTAATACTGTACTTTTTAAAGAATCGTTTGGCTGTAATATTCCTGGGAACTCACAGGAGTGCAGTCCATTCTGCACTCCTGTGACCCGCTTTCAGCTGACAGCGGGCTGAAGCAGGTAACAGAGCTGTCTAGGCTCAGGAAAAATTGGAACCATATGGGCAGGATCCACCCACATGCTGGGACTGGCATCCGGCTCAGCCTCTCAGTGAGCCATTGAGAGCCTGAGTCGGAGGCTCCCACCCCTTGCAAGACAAAGTACTGCAGTAAGCGCAGGGGGGAGCAGAGAGCCGGTGACTGACACTCACAAGCTCTCTGCTCACAGAGCTGTGAGAACGGAGCAATTGGCAGTGTTTGATCGCTCGGTTCTCAGCCAGCTAGGGACAGATGCAGCATCGGACCAATGCTGCATACATCTAGGTAAGTATAATTAACAAAAAAAAAAAATTCCCATATTTCTCTTTTAAACAGATAAATATTCCCTTGTGAGTATCCGTGCACATCAGTCTTTTTTAACTCCTACACACATCCCAAAAACTATCCATTCTTGGTATTATTGAAAATATTAAATAATTCTATTTAATAATAAATAAAAATATAAACAAATTTCATAGATTTAAAAAAAAAAATTTGGTTAGGGATTTTATTGCTTTGGTTGCTGCACTGAGAATATCTGGAAGGTAACAAGAGATGTTTTTGTTTATTATTTTCTGGAGTAGCAGAATTGGTGGAGAATCAGATGAGGATCTAATGATAACAAGAAGTAATAGAAACAAATGCTACAATTTAGGGGTAGCACCAGAATCAATGGGCATGGAAAGAAATGCTAAATGAAGATTCTTTTTTTAGTGGATCTTCTAACTAACTCAATGGCGCCAACAGCACCAAGTGGGAGAGTGGGCTGCCTGACATAGATGGATAATGTTTAAACTGAGAGTGTAGTTCATGTGTGTTTCAGCTGTAGGGTAGGTAATTTACTATTGGTAGTGATAGTGGTGATGGTGGAGGTGATGGTGAAGGTAAAACTATACATTTCCACAAAGGAAATAAGGCTGATCATTTCTGCTTATCCAAAATATATATTTTTAAGAGTTAAGGTGGTTGTAAACCCTCACCCAGTGAAGTGACCAGCATTAGTTGATACACAGAGATGAAGCAAATCCTCCTACATAAGTTGTAGCTTTGTATCTGCAGCTATTTCTTCTGTAGATCATTCTGAAAACACACAGAATAAAGAATTTCTCTTTAGTTCTGCGAACAGGGGGCGGCTCTGAGCCCTGATTGGAGGGAAGGGACACACCCCTCTTCACACCGTATTGACAACAAGCACAGCTGTGGATAACAGTGCTGCAGCTCCCTCTATCACCATTTTAACTCTTGGTGTTGGGAAAAGCTGCCAGAACTGAGTCATGCTTATAACAGAGGACCCAGGCAGCAGAGAGAAATGACACCCAGAACTTTGGAGAGAGAATAATACACAGTAAGGAAGAATGTGCTTTTTTCATAGTTCATGTTGGAGATTTACAATCACTTTAAAGCCTCAGGAAGCACTATTACATTTCAGCTGTCCCATAAATACAATATTGTGGTTTAGTGGAGGTGTTTTTAAGACTTATGCTTTTGCTAGACAGATTTTCCTTTTATTCAGTAGTGGGCTCTTTTGATCCCTTTAGAGCAGGATTTCTCAACCAGGGTTCCTCCAGAGGTTGCTGGGGGTTCCATGAGCAATGAGAAATTTCTGCCTCTCAGATAAGTTGCCACTTACACCAATGTTTTTAGCTAGCTGTAAGGGGGTAATTCTTCCAAATGATAACAGGTATAAGGAGCATTCTTCCCACTGACAATCACACTAATGTATCCTGAGTTGTAGATATAGTAATTTTTAGCAGATCTTCCCTGAGGCCAGAAAGTTATTTCAAGGGTTCCTCTGTGTTGAAAAGGTTGAGAAAGGCTGCTTTAGAGACAATATTGTGTCCATATAAGGAAAGTACAGGATAACATCTAGTCATAAAATGATTGCTTTGTTTGCCTGTGCCAAATACAAATTCCATTAGAGGTTATACTTCATTCAAGATGGATATACACTATTTATTGATCCTATGTTCTTTAATTCCTGTATATGGGAGATAACTTCATCACTTCAAGAGTGAGGCAGCTTTCCTCAACGAGCATATACAGTAGTATAACTGTTACATTATTTGCAGGATCCCTGGTGCGTCTTCCGGGATTTCTGGGATTCCTAGGGCCTCTAGTACACACAGAATCACTGCCAGGTCTTTCTGTAGTTCCAGCATTCCTAGGACCTCTACTACCTCTAGAACTTCCAGAGTTGCCAAAAACAATGCTGGGTGTGTGTCCACCAACCAGAAGGTTATCTATGTACCAGTCTTTGAAGTGGCTGGCACTGTGTCTTATTGCTAGCTACCCGAGAGTTAAATTTCTATAATACTTACCTGCCAGTTACCTATTTGTTGCTAAATCAGATTGTTCTGTCTAATGTCTTGCTTGTTGTCCACCAGGACCCCTACCTAGATATGACTACTCTCTTATCCTGTCCTTGTGAACAGTGTCTGCATTGTAGCAAACTCTTCTTGGTGGGGTGATCCTGAAGGGCAAGACCTGGTGCCAATTTTCATAAAAGAGAAAAGTGTGAGATTGACAGCTGCCTTGAAAAATGTGAGGAAATGGGTAACAGACCCGCACTTTCTGATTGACGGAGAGGCGATTCAGTGTTAGAAAAGAAAATACTCATTTGCTTTTCTAACACACCTGGGTGGGCTCCGAGCGCAATGCTCTGCGCTCCGAGTCCACCCTATTTTGAAGCCTATTAGAGCCTATGGCTCTAATCAGGTGCTTCAAAAAAAGACCCCCACCACTGTAATTCAGGCGCCCGGCATCCTAAAAGGGACCAGACGCCTGAATAGGGGGTGGTGCCATGGATGCTATGCATGAATTTATCCATTAACCATGTAGGGGGGTTGGCATGATAGAGGGGGCGGCGCCCATGCGCCCTTAATGGACGGGCCACCCCTGGTCTGTCCTAACAGATGGTTGAAGGTGTAGAAGCTGGGCTTCTTTGTATTATATGTTAAAGAGGAGAGACTTGGCAAAGGCTAACTCTAACATTGTTCAAGAAAACATTGCAGTCAGCCATGACACTTCCTCCTGAGAAACATCTAAAAGATAAGAAATATAAATCAAAATTAAGGCATATTGTGTAAATGGGAACACATAACAAACATTAAGTGGACTTACCTCAAATCTGCTTGCAAAAGTGGAAATAAGCTTTCAGTACTATCAGACTAGACTAGAACAACCACTCTGCTTCTGCAATGCTATTGATTTTTTTTGATGACCCTTTCTTTTCTGATTGGCTGGTTAAGCCTATGACAGCACAGGGAAAGATGAGGAGGGTCATTGCCGAACACTCTAGGAGAACTAGCTAAATGGCAATAGGAACTAAAACTGGAACACATCTTCATGCACAAACTATAATACTTATATATTCACGCTGAGCAAGTCTGTATTGAATCCCAGCTTGAGTAAACTGTTCTGCTCATCTCTGGTTGCAATGTACATATGTTACTATGGTAACAGAAAATGCATGCATGCAAGCTTAGACTTAGGAGCATTAGTGAAATTTCTCTGTATGAGGATGTAAAGGGAGTATGGTTCTGCAAACTCAAGAGGACAATGAGCAAGCAGCTCTGTGTTGAACATTTCACCATTTTTCGAAATTGCTAAATATATACACATTCCCAAAAAGATAAGCACGTCCATTAGTATTAGAGGGTGTCAAATGAGAGATCAACGTTACAAAAATTTGTTTGCCTTTCTCAACATGTTACACCCATTTTTAGGGTGTAACATGTAACATGTTCAGTATGCACCCTCTCTCCCCCCGATCCCCCCCCTTGTGACAGCAGGTGGGGGATTCTCTCCCTGCACCCACAGTCACAATTTGAAGAGAATTGTGGCTGGCAGCTTGTAGTTCCCACCTACAAGGGTGCTGGTGAGCGCTCTTGTAGTTCATTGATCTTCCTGCTCTCAAGTAACTGCCTGCCCATATCGAAGGTAAGGGCAGACAGCTATCCTGATTCCTGAGAGTCTGCAGGAGCCTGATAGGAGCCTGACATATTTGTATACAAACAATTACAACCATAACCACAAAACAAAAAGACACTACAATGTAACAGCACTAGCAGCCAGTATGACTCAAAGGATAATGGTATATATTCCTTCAAAAGAAAGTGCAATTCATTGCAAACATAAACATGTATGATATACAGTGTCGGTCATCTTACTTACTTACTAAAAAAGTAATTAGTTAAGTTACAAATTACTTCTCCCAAAAAGTAATTGCTCAGTTACTACATTGGAAAAGTAATTAGTTACTCAGCAAAATAACTGTGATTTTTTTTAATATTCTAAGGGGCGTGTCTAGTATTACTGTAAGCAAGGGGCGCATTCCCCCCTGCACGTCTATTTCCCCTCTGTACCCCCCTGCACGTCTATTTCCCCTCTGTACCCCCCTGCACATCTATTTCCCCTCTGTACCCCCCTGCACGTCTGTCCCCCCCCCCCACACATACATCTGTTCCCCCTCTGTACCCCACTACACGTCTGTCATCCCCCACCCACACACATATATCTGTTTCCCCTCTGTACATCTGTCCCCCCCCCCCAAACTCACGGATCGGATCGTTCATCGGATCAGAGTCACGGATCGGATCATTTTTCGGATCAGCAAATAATAATTGAATTTGCAAAAACCTGTGAAAATTCTACCACCATAAAATTCTACCACCACATTCTATCCACAATCTCCCCCACTGTAATATACACCTCCCCCACTGTAATATCCACGTCATTTCCCCCACCGTAATATTGGCTGAGTATGGCTGGGTAAGGCTGAGCATGGCTGGGTACGGCTGGGTATCGCTGAGTATGGCTGGGTATTACTGAGTATTGCAGAGTATGGCAGAGTATGGCTGGGTATTACCGAGTATTGCAGAGTATGGCAAAGTATGGCTGGGTATTACCGAGTATGGCAGAGTATGGCAGAGTATGGCTGGGTATGGCTGGGTATGGCTGGGTATGGCAGAGTATTGGCTGGGTATGGCAGAGTATTGTCAGGGTATTGCAGAGTATTGTCAGGGTATTGCAGAGTATTGTCAGGGTATTGTCAGGGTATTGTCAGGGTATTGCAGAGTATTGTCAGGGTATTGTCAGGGTATTGCAGAGTATTGTCAGGGTATTGCAGAGTATTGGCAGAGTATTGCAGAGTATTGGCAGGGTATTGGCAGGGTATTGTCAGGATATTGCAGAGTATTGTCAGGGTATTGTCAGGGTATTGCAGAGTATTGTCAGGGTATTGCAGAGTATTGGCAGGGTATAGAGAGATGGCTGTGACTGCAATTGTCACAGAGCAGCGCTGTGGGCACTACAGATCCAGCCCACAGCGCTGCTTCTATCCAATCTCTCCCCTCCACTGTACAGATCTGTACACAGAGGGGAGAGAGGAACCGGCGTCATCATGACGCCTGTTTGTTTGCACGTGATCGCTCCGTCATTTGACAGAGAAATCACATTGTAAACAGCGGACGGGTGCACCAAGATGGCCGTCGCTCCGGAGCTAGGCCGAAGCCACAGCCTTTCCTAAGGCCGAGGCCGCGGAGCACTCCGCGGATCGTGGCGGGTGACAATCCGTTGCGCCCCTAGTGGCGGTAGATGGAATTGCGGTAACGCCGCCCAAGTAATTGGAACGGCGTTACCATGAGGGGAAGAGTAATCAGTTAGATTACTCGTTACCCTCTAAAGTAACGGCGTTAAGTAGCGCTGTTTACTTTAACTCAGTTAGTTACATCACTGATGATATATAGTAATAGCCAGTCCCCACGATAATGCAATTCAAATGTACAGAAACAAGGACATCCATAACCACGGATAGTCCATAAATTACACTATTTCCAAAAGAGCAGGTCAGGGCTTCCTAAGGCATAGCAAGTCACAGCATCCCAAAACACTGCACCATAGAGGATAACATAGTAAACACATACAGTTAATCAGATACCGTGGACATATCATTAACCCAACCCCCCCACACCTTATCATATATTAAGCTGGCACACCTCTGCTGGCATAAGTGGCTTTAAATAGAGATAAGATTTTATTAATTAATGCTTTATACTATAATATATATGCTTGAGCAGTCAGAGCCACAGGCTTTTTCCATGATAGGATAATAATTTTCCTGGTGTAATATAATGGTAAGGAGAGTAAGGTACGCATCACCTTCCTTGGAGCTAAGGAATCCACCAGGGCCAGTAGACAAATTTCTACTGAAGGTTGAATATGTGTTGTCACGATCACCTGAATACAATGCACGACTTCCAGCCAAAAATTGCCAGATAGCTGCGAAATCCCAAAAATGTGAATAAAGTCAGCCTGCAAAGAGGAGCAACGCCAGCAATTAGAGGTCTGAGAATGGAAAAACCTAGCCAATCTAGCTGGAGTCAAATACACCTTGTGAAGGAGTTCATATTGGATAAGGGGGTCCCTTGCTGATACAAATCTGGTAAAAGGAGTATTCCACATATCATCCCAATCATCTCCATCCATTTCTGGGAAATCAACTAACCATGTATTCCTACATGATATAAGTAACTTTTCTGTGTCAGTAAAAAGCTGTTTATAATGGTGGATAAGGCCTTAAGCACACTACAGGCTCCTTAAAATAAAAATAATACATGCACATTTTTTTACTTGCAAAAAATTAGCATTTATTATTTTTTTCAGAAGGCGGACTTAGCCTTTAAAGGGGTTGTAAACCCTCGTGTTTTTCCACGCTGGAGACACGCTCTACCTCTATGCCCGTTGTCTCGGCTCTTGATTGGATAGATTGATATCCATTGGCTCCCACTGCTGTCGATCAAATCCAATGATGCAGGCACTGGGGGGGCAGAGCCGAGTCCTGTTTTCTGTGTGAATACACGCAGAAGCAGGACTCACGCGCCTGCATGGGTGTCCACCAAGGAGAGCACTTCTCCAAGGTGGACACCCGATGCAAGGAGGAGCTACCAGCGCTGCCGGGCGTCTCCAGAAGATGTGGATCGGGGCCACTCTGTGCAAAAGAACCACACAGTGGAGGTAAGTATGACATGTTTGTTTTTAAAAAAAAAAAACGAGGGTTTAAAACCCCTTTAAGACAGGGAATGGGGGACATACTGTGATCCAACATTGAAGCAGTTGATGATCATAGGACATAAATACTTATTTACAGTACTATGACCATCAGCTCCATCTACAGCTGTAATGCACCATGTTCCTAAAGCCTGCTACACACCAGTAGCAGGGCTGAACGAAGAAAAACTGACAGCTCAGGAGGAGTCACTGTACTAACTATGCAACATTAGTACAGCAATCTCCCCTGCTGTTTTATCTCCCCCCCCCCGCCAGAACACTCTGGTCAGCGCTCTTAGCCATTGGCCATTGGCTGAGAGAGCTGATTGGGAGCCGATCAACAGACCTTTTTGGGTCATGCCCCTGGGACAGAAGCTGGCCGAACGGCTAACTGCAGTACACACAGGCTGAATGTCGGCCGGTTTCTACTGAACCGGCTGATGCCGCCCGACATTCGGCCTGTTTGTACTATGCTTAAGTCACATTACTCTTATGAATTAATAACGTCAAACCTGGAGAGAAAATAGCTTAATAAGATTTGATTTTGCCAGCATTCACACAAAGTGAATGTATATGCAGTTTCACAGGGCAAATAGGTCAAATGTTTTTCTTATTATAAATAAGTGTGATGGCTAGACTGTTGTCCAGAACCCATAGAAGCATATCTAAAAATGTATGGAATTTGTTGTTTTAAGTACTACATTGGACAATAGAAAGCATACATAGGAAAATATCTTTTCAGTTTAAATCTTTTTTTAAAGTTTTCCTTTACATTACAGGTACATTTTAAGTTGTACTTTTATGATATTCTAAATATTTCCATGTGAGGCAAAAAAAAAAAAAAAAAAAAAGAAGTCAATCATTTTTGATTAGCAGTGCTAGAATTTTCGGTTATACCAATGGTATTTAAATTGCACCTTTAATGAAATCTTACTCTGTTTCACTAACCAAGTCTTTCCATGCAGACATAACAATAATAATAATGTAATATTATATGAATGCCACGCTTCCTGAAAGCATTTTCACTGTAAACATTTTTGTGGAATGAAAACGGACTGAAATATTTAGGACAAAAACTAACATCCTAACATGTATTTTAAATTTAGATAAAATCCTAAAAGGAAGATTTAATAACGTTCATCAAGCTGATTTGTCAAGCTCAACAATGAAATTGACCAAGGTTTTATAATGAAGCTGTTTGTTGTTATTAATATTCAAAATTCTGGTTGGTGGGCTGTTGTTTGTTCTTCAGAACTCTGTTCTTTTCACCTTCCCTAGCGAGAGATCAAAGCTCCTTAAGGCTCCTTAAGGCTGCATCAGTAAAGGCATATACTAAAAAGATGGCGTATTCAAGTCTTTATTACCATTATTATGTCATAAGCAGAGAGGCAGTAACCAGCAGATCTCACTATTGCACTACAAGACCTACACGTTGCAAAAAAGCTTCACATGCAAAGGTTCAGTGGCATAGATGTGCGCAGCCTATTGCATTATGGTGTGCACCCCAAAGCTCAAACACAAAGTCTTCTTTTTTAGACTTTGGTGCAAAACTGCCCCTGAAGAGTGTTTTGATGCACGAAACGTGCTGGGCTTATGCCATGCACCAAACAACAATTTCCTCTACTAGGTTTTGTATACCAGTAGGTTCTCATTAGAAGGTCTGTGATTATGTGCATTTTAAAATAAGTGTATTACCTATCAAGGATTATCTGCCCTGTATCACATGTGGGCTTGTTACTCTGTTCACAGTGTATCAATCATGGTGTATATATGATGTGACTGCTAATCCATACTTGGATATTTATCATGTTACTATGTTATTGTTTACCAATAAATTATATATTGGTGACTGATTCTTTGGCCTCACTTGCCCACCTCATTCAATGTCCCAAAGCCCCTCTTTTTCATGTATGCATAGGGATGGAGACCTGTGTCTCATTCAAAGTCCCAACCTTTCTTTTAAAGCTCAAACACCTATGCCTTTCTCTGCAGCCTCAGCTGCATGGGAGAGTGAATGAATGGGAAATGCTTTGTACTGAGAGGCTTCCTGTCCATTCACAAACTGAAGCATAGTAAACACAGTTTACTATGTTTCAGTTATGAATGAACACAGTGAGTGAGTGAGTGTGTGTTCAGTGTGTTCATTTAACTACTTGACCACTGGGCAGTTAAACCCCCTTCCTAACCAGACCGATTTTCAGCTTTCGGTGCTCTCACACTTTGAATGACAATTACTCCGTCATGCAACACTGTACCCAAATTAATTTTGTGTCCTTTTTTTCACACAAATAGAGCTTTCTTTTGGTGGTATTTAATCACCGCTGGGTTTTTTATTTTTTGCGCTATAAATCAAAAAATACTGAAAATTCGGTAAAAAATAAAAAAAAAATCTTTGTTTCTATTAAAAATTATTGCAGAGTATTGGCAGAGTATTGGCAGAGTATTGGCGAGTATTGGCAGAGTATTGGCAAGTATTGGCAGAGTATTGGCGAGTATTGGCAAGTATTGGCAGAGTATTGGCAAGTATTGGCAGAGTATTACAGTGTTGCACACTATTGGCAGAGCATTGCACAGCGGTGGCAGAGCATTGCACAGTGGTGGCAGAGCATTGCACAGTGGTTGGTGGCAGAGCATTGCACAGTGGTGGCAGAGTATTGCACAGTGGTTGCAGAGCATTGCACAGTGGTTGCAGAGCATTGCAGTGGTGGCAGAGCATTGCACAGTGGTGGCAGAGCATTGCACTGTGGTTGCAGAGTATTGCACAGTGGTGGCAGAGCATTGCAGTGGTGGCAGAGCATTGCACAGTGGTTGGTGACAGAGCATTGCACAGTGGTTGGTGGCAGAGCATTGCACAGTGGTGGCAGAGCATTGCACAGTGGTGGCAGAGTATTGCACAGTGGTGGCAGTGCATTGACCAGCGCTGTGGGCACTACACATCCAGCCCACAGCGCTGGTCCCGTCTCTCCCCCTCTCCGCTTCTCTCCTCTCTGTACCGATCGGTACAGAGAGGGGAGGGAGGAACCATGTGACGGAGCGATCACATGCTAAACGGCCGCTATCAGCGGCTGTTTACCGTGATCCGTGATGAGCCGGGTCCTCGGGACCCGGCGGTCATGGATGTTCCCGAGTGCGCGCCCCAGGGGGCGCGCGGGAGCAAGTTTCTGGGAGGACGTTCGTAGGACGTCCACTTAGAACTTGCCGACCGCGCTGTAGACGTCTTTCGACTATAGCGCGGTCGGCATGTGGTTAACAAAAGATGGCACTGATAAATTACATATTTGCTAGCCCCTTCCCCCACTCTCCATCCTGAAACATCCCCTGCATTAGCCAGGGTGGGGGGGGGGTGGAGAAGAGAGGAGGGAAGCCAGCAGCACTGCGGGGTGGGGGGAGCAACACGGGGGAGGCAGTGGGGGGAACCAGCACCGCACACCTGGCGAACCCGCTGCGCACTGCTGTTCAGTGGTCTGTTTATGCAGTCTTTTGCACATTTTTACACAATAAGATTCGTTATCGAATTTCCTTGAAATTAGATCAACTACTTTGCAGTCTAGCACCTATCAGCTTTAGCGTGTATTTCAACTTTTATTTTATTTTAAAGTCAACAGCTACAAACACTGTAGCTGCTGACTTTTAATAAGGACACTTACCTGTCCAGGGAGCCCGCAATGTCGCCCCCCCCCCCCCCAAGGCCGATCCCTCCATCTGAACGGGTGCAAGCGCTGCCGTAGTATCTAAGGGAAACCTTTGGGCGTCACAGCCGGTTTCCTACTGTGCATGCGCGAGTCGCGTGGTGCTTTCTGAATGACACTGTCCTTTTCTGGAAACACTCACATGTCTGAGAAGGCAGCGGGGGGGAAGGAGGAGGGGCAGAGCTAGAAGAGGACATGATGTACCTTGCCGTTGCGAGGCTGGGATGGAAGTTCACCGTTAACCACTTGCCAACCGGCTCACGCCGATATACGTCGCCAAAGTGGCACGGTTGTGCAAAATCCTGTATGTGTACGTCGGCCCTTTAAGAGCCGCCAGATGTTTTCGGGGTATTTCGGGAAAAGAGGGGGTATAGGGGAGGGGAGGATAAGGGGAGGAGATAAGGGTCTAATACTATAAGAATGGATTTGTGCAATAAAGTATTGATAAGAAAAAAAAAAAAAGAGCCGCCAGATGGCTCGCTGCACGGCGGGGGACCCGATGTGCATGGCCGGCGGGCACAATCACCGCCGGCCACTCGCGATTGCGTGCACGAGCGCCAGCACAGGGATTTGTGTGTGTAAACTGTGCTGTCAAGGGAGAGGAAACATGTCGCTTGTTCCTAGTAATTAGGTACAACGATATGTCGCCTCTCTTACTCAGTCCTATCCCCATACAGTTAGAACACACTGAGGCAACACACATTTTACCCCTTGATCGCCCCCTAGTGTTAACCCCTTCCCTACCAGTGATGTTTACACAGTAATCAGTGCATTTTATAGCACTGATCGCTGTTTAAATATCAATGGTCCCACAAATGTGTCAAAAGTGTCCGATCTGTCTGCCGCAATGTCGCAATCCCGATAAAAATCTCAGATCGCCGCCATTACTAGAAAAAAAATTATAACAATGCCATAAATCTTTCCCATAGTTTAAAGATGCTATAACTTTTGCGCAAACTTTTCTTTAAGAACAGGTTGGGTGGAACTCCGCTTTAAAAAAAAAATTCTCTACAATTATAAATATAAATAGTGTAGTACTAAAATAGATATAACAATTATTAAATCATAAACATATTACTAATTGTAGAAAACTCTAAAAATTAGTTTCAGTACAATCTGAAACTTACAAAAAGGTCCATAAATGTCTGTGCATTGTATATAGTTCAAAGACATAAAAGTGAAAGAGAAAAAAAAGGAATTATTGCAGGCCACTCCAGTGATCGTGAAGATGCTTCTCGGACTGTGGTCAGATAGCTAGCCACCACCATCCAGTGAATTGCAAACTCACCGGAACAAATATGGCTGCTGTTACAGCAGCATGCACGCCTTTCAGCACATATGGAAATCTCACAGGATAAGTTGCGATCTCCCTCCATGTGGAATCACCTGACTCCCGTGGTTCACATTGGAAGAAAGTCTATGTAGTGACTCTCCTCTTTAGAAAGTTTAGGCAAGGGATGTCTGTAGTCACGTAGAGCCTAGAGAACATTCCATAATCTAACTGTTCATGGCCAGATTGGGTGGCGTAGTGCCAATACCATACCTCCCAAATTTTTGAGATGGGAATGAGGGACACCTATCAGCAAAAGTATGCACGCATATGACACACCCCTTGCCACGCCCCCTTAAAGGGGAATTGTACAAAAAACAAGATTGGTTAAACCCACAAGTTCTTTTTTTACCACTACTATTCCTTTATATTGGCTTTTGAAATTTACAAATGCAGCAATTTAGAAATCAGATGAAAGGTTTAACGCTAGAAAACCCTTTTTGATAGATAAAAAGTGCATTTTATATACATCTATATAGATCAGAGCAAAATGAGGGACAAATGAGGAGGAATGAGGGACAGAGGGACATTGCTCCAAATCAGGGACAGTCCCTCGAAATCAGGGACAGTTGGGAGCTATGCGATACCGCTGGCCTGTAGATGTTAACGTTTACAGTTGTTACATGTATAATAATTTCTATACTCTCAAAAGCTGGTTCTAGTTTCTGTTCCTGTTATCCTAATGGATGCCTGAACTTGTTAATAAAGTTCTCTATAACTACTCTGCACCTTTTCCTTCACACCCTGGTGAGCCTGCAATGCCTTTTACTGCTTGAATTCATATGTATGAGAATTACATACTTGATGCCAATCAGAAGGATTTACCTAGTGCTTGAACGCGTGCTTCACTTCCATATTGCCTTGGAACAGAGAACTGCATATTCTGTATTCACTTTCTAAACAGATGGCAATTATGATACAGCTCTCACTGCATTACAGAACATCTATAGAAAGGTAAACAAGGTTTATACATTCCAACAAATTGCAGCATGGACAGCGTAATGATGAATCCACAATATCATTTATAACAATTTTGATAAATTAAGGGCTGTTTCACACCACAAAAATGCACTGCAGATCCGTTCCGGATACATTTCTGCATGTGCATTTTTAATGTGTTTTTTTACGCATTCCAGTGTGTTTTTGATGCATTTCCAGATGCATTCCAGATGCTTTTTTCTTATGTTTTCCTGTTTTTGTTTTCACTGTACTAGGGTCTGGTGCAGGGGCGGACTGACCATTCGGCCACTCGGGCACTTCCCGGGCCACTAGGGGGCCCCATCAGGGTTGCCAGCCTCAGTAAAACCAGGGACAGTATGTCAAAATCTGTGTTTTTTTTACATCTGTTTCTGAAATATCCCTTACCGACATCCTTTTGGTCTAAAAATCCAGAGATTATAGCTGCCCCACCTCTCCGGTACCTTCTCAGCCAATAGAAACATGTCTGTGTATACTGTGTGTACATGTATGTGTATACTGTGTGGCCCCATAATCTCTGATTGTCTGGGGGCCCCATAATCTCCTATTGCCCGGGGGCCCCATGAGTTGTCAGTCCGCCCCTGGTCTGGTGTATTTTTGATGCATTTTTGATGTGTTCCTGTGCATTTCGGTGCATTTTTTTACGCGTTTTACCGCATTCCAGTATAGTCCAGTGCAGGAAAAATGCAGCATGTTCTACTTTTTTTTCTGGAATTGGAACGTCCTGAAACTGACCGCACTGGTGTGCACTATGCCATTGGAAACCATATAACCTACTATCCATGCGTTTTGCCTTTAGGCTGGAGTCATACTAAACACAGATGCGGCTGACAGCAGGGGGTCCAGTGCGTCCCTGTTCTCCGTTTGAGGGACGAAATAGGCCCAAAGTTTTGCCTGAATTCGGACCTGAAACGCAGCCAAAGACGCACAGGACCCCTGTGCAATCCGCTCCACAGCTGCTCCGGAGATGTGTGAACCAGCTCCATTGAGAGCCAGTCACAATCTCCTGTCATGCGAATAAAATGCATCCAATTCGCACTGGTTTGAACCCAGCCTTTAGAAGAAAAACCCACTGGATTGCATGTGGTGTGAACTGGCCCTTAGTTGTTTCCTGTGATTTTGGTGCACTAACAGATGAAATGATAAGAGACCAACTAGTTAAAAAAAAAAAAAAACTCAGCCTGTAATAGTGAAAGATGGATCTTGTAGAAAGATTTATGATTTTAAAAGCTATTACAGTTTCAAGCCAAGTCTCTCAGTCAGTGGACTACAGGCACAATACAGGTTAGAAATGACTGATGTCCCCATGCTACAATACCTTACAAAACATAAACCCTACAGCAAAAATGTATCCTGATTACAGCCAGCACTGATATGCGTTCCCGCATCCACGGCTATAATTTTCCAATAAGCGCAGCGCAATCAACAATCAAATCAAATATTTTATAAATATAAATTAAAAGAGAAGTATGTTGTTTTTAAGAATCATTCTTACCTAGGTTCATGCAGCATCAGTCTGATGGTGCACCTGTCGCCAGGAGCCTCTAACACTGTGAACCGAGCGATCGAACACTTTGGCTGCACTTCTCCTTTAAATAAGAATATTTGTGCAAAAAGTTGATGACGTGTTAGTATCAACGTGTTTATCAAAAGTGCTACAAAACATTAATTGCATCCACCTTCAATATCACAATATGTAATTAACATGTAATCCTTATCAACATAAAGTAAAGTGTGTCAAGTACAGTGTGCAAATAATACATGGTATAAATTCAGAATCTGCCTCTCATAAGTTATATATTCAGGCCCAATACAAAAGTACAAGAAGAGATCGATCATTCATGTGCAGTGGTAATTGGAGCTAAATGTGATTCACACCCTGATATCAATTAAAGGGGATTTTTATATTTAGCACTCCACCTTTGCTAGAAAGAGTACAGAATTAAAATGATTTAACAAGCAATATAATCCAGTTAAAGTGACGTTTGAGTCATTTTTTTAAATTAAAAAAGATTTAACACTTACCTGCTCTGTGCAATGATAATGCACAGAAACATCACTTTCCTCCTCTCCTACCAGTTCCCGCTACTGCTGTAGGTTTCTTCCTTCTATGGGTGCCTTCTGTAGCAAGCCGCTTAGGGGGCAAAACCTAAAAAAATGTCTGTCTTACCAATCTCACTGAATTTTCTCCTACATCTGACACACCCCTGGGTGTATCAGATGCCTAGTCTTATTCCTATTCCCATGGCCTCTACGCAGGGCTGGACTGGGACAAAAATTTGGCCCTGGACTTCATCCAGACCCGTCCACTTTAATTTTGCAAACACGCACAAAAACAGTATATAAACTATACGCAATTGTGCAAAAAACATAAGTAAAATCGTTCCACTGTAAGTATAAATGCCTTTTTTGTTTCAGGGTCCCCAGAGAGCCCCCAACTTACATCATGGTCCCCAGAGAGCCCCTCCTTACATCGGGGTCACCAGAGAACCCCCTTACATCAGAGTCCCCAGAGAGCCTTGCATCAGGGTCCCCAAATAGCCTCCCCCTTACATCAGGGTCCCCAGAGAGCCCCCCTTACATCAGGGTCCCCAGAGAGCCCCCCTTACTCAGGGTCCCCAGAGAGCCCCCCCACTTACATCAGGGTCCCCAGAGAGCCCCTTCTTACATCAGGGTCACCAGAGAGAGGGTGGGCAGTGAGAGATGATGTAATCTCTGTGCTGCCTGCGGCTGCACAGTGAGGGCGGAACAGCGGTGATGCAGGGTGATGATGTTCTGGCTCTCCCATGCTACCTGCCCGCTCTCTCTGGCTCTCCCGTGCTGCTCGCCTCATGGCTGCAGAGAGGCCACGACCCGGTAGTGGGCTGCAGCCCTGTGGTTAGGGACCCCTGGGAATCAGGGCTATGGGCCCCAGATTCGGGGGTATAGCACCAAAAGCCACCCCATAGCGATGCCACTGGATATCACTGAAACTGGCCTACTGAGCCATCGGCCCACTGAAAAACTCCTGGTAGTCCCAATGGCCGGTATATGCCTGCCTCTATGTTCCTACTGTGTGCTGTAGTGAGTGATGTAGGGGTCGATAGAAATCCACAGCACACGTCGGGAGACACAGGCACCCTCATTAAAGAGTCAACGGCTCTTCATACATACCTCCCAACTTTTTGAGATGGGAATGAGGGACACCTATCAGCAAAAGTATGCAGGCATAGGAAACACACCCTTGCCATGCACCCTTAAAGGAGAATTTTACAAAAAAACAAGATTGGTTAAACCCACAAGTGCTTTTTTTTACCACTACTATTCCTTTATATTGAATTTTGGAAATTACAAATGCAGCAATTTAGAAATAGATGAAAAGTTTAGCTCTGCAAAACACTTTTTGATAGATAAAATGTACATTTTATATACATCTATAAACAGGGGGTCCCCGACTTACGAACGCCCGACCTACGAACAACCCCTACTGCGCATGCGCGGCCATACGGAGCCTCGGAAAATATATATATAGATCAGACCAAAATGAGGGAGAAATGAGGAATGAGGGACATTGCTCCAAATCAGGAACAGTCCCTCAAAATCAAGGACAGTTGGGAGCTATTCTTCATGCTTTGGCGGTGGTACAGGTAAAGTATATACTGTGTTCTTTTAAAGGTACTTTGTTTTTTTGGAGGCACAGACTCACTTAAAAAAAAATAAAACTTTATTTCATCTGTCATTGCTCGCCTGGCTGCCATGCTGATCCAGTAAATTCTGAGTCACCGACCGTCGGCAAGCTTTCAAAATAGTGTTCTGACTTCACTAAAAAAACACCAAAAGCAGTGGTGGCCAGGCAGAATTTCTCTCAGGAATGGATTTCTTGTCAAAATAAAAAAAATAGAAAAATGTTCAATTGTGTGAATTGTAGTCAATGTGCCATTATAAAGTTCCATGCAGTTTTCCATGTACTCATCCCTTTACTTCCACACTGTATAATCATTGTAAACAATGAGGATGCTTTTACCTTGAAAAACACAGGCGGTTCTTGCACATTCACTCATTTTCAGAGGCTTAGTAATGCTCACTTTAGAGTACAGGCCAAGTATGAGTCATTTTCTGGCAAGAGTTCCCTAAACCACAAACACTGCATAGTTTCAGGCTGAATCATCATCAGTGCAGTAATCTAATTCTTTGACCAGCGCATACTTCTTCAGCTTCGGAAGGATTTATAGTTTATTTTATTCCACGGACTATTTTTTTTCCATTCTCTCATTAACTGAAAGATTCCTAGGACATTTAACAGAAACACTTATTCCTGGGAGTCAACTGAGGTTTACAGTCTGGTAAAATATCTTATTCAGCACAAAAAATGAAATTAACAAGTTTTCCTTTGAGCGTGTGTTATGTGCTATGTGCAGAATTTCACTGAGAATTCTAGGATGTGTGAGACATTTCTTATAACAGTCAAGACCACACTTGTCATGACAGAAAAAAAAGAAAAACTGTATTTTTAGACATTTTGTGATGTCCTAGATGTTTAACCCCTAAATTACCAACTGGGCATCTCCCAAAATCAGAACATATAACTTGCTTCCATATTAAAAAATGTTCCTAAAATTGTAAACAGAAAAATACATTTGTTGTGCCCTCTTGGAGGGCTAATATCTTTATCTACAACCCTTGAATCAGTTGTCTCTAAACTGCAGCCCATGGTTGCAGATGTGGCCCCTTGTTTGCCTTTATCTGACCTTGGGCCACTAATCCTCCCACTTATACATGATATTATTCCTTCCACTAATACCAACAGTAGTATATAATTCCTCCTATTTACACTAACAGTGGGGCATGATTTCTCCCTTCCACAAGGCACTATTCCTCCTACTGACACCAAAAATGGGGTACTGTTCCTCCCACCCATACCATCAATGGGGCATTATTCCTTTCACTGTGTCAGGGCCTGAACTTGAACCTGGGACCTCTGCTGTGTCTTTAAATGACTCTGCTTGCTGAGCCACCTGGAATGCTAGACAGTTCCCTGGACAATTCCTTGAATGATCCTGCCTTGAATCTTGTTTGTCTTAAACCTTGAACTCTTTGCTACGGCCATGAACATCCTGATTTAATTCATGTCTCTGCACTTCCTGTTTGTCAGATTATTATGCCCTCTCCAGCCACTATCTTGCTTTTGTTTAGTCTGCGTCAGGCTGTATCTTCGCTACCATATATTATTGACCTTTGGCTTGCTCCTCTACTACATTTCTGCCTAATCCCAACCTGAAACTATTCGTTACCGACCTTTGGTTTGTTCCTCGACTATGCTTCTGCTTGATCCCTACCTGCTATATCTGCAACTGGACCCTTAGCTTCCTGAGGACTTTGGCCTGGTACTAACATGCAGCAAATCCCATCTTCACTATCAGTAGCTCTGGTGAATACCGGTTAGTACTTAGACCCCGCACCTCAGGTGAACCCGTGTTATCAGCCAGGGTGACCTACGTGTATATCTGTCCTGCTTGTCAGTGGGTGCTGCTCCACGGTTATAGCTACTGGCCTCGAGCCTGGCTCCAGACCGTGACACACTGACAACAACAATGGGGCACTGTTCCTCCCAATGACACCAGCAATGAGGCACCATTCTTTCCACTGATACCAACGATAACGCAATAATTCTCCTACTGATACCAATGATAAGGCAATATTCCCTTCACTAATACTCATGGTGGGGCATTATTCTTCCTCGTACTGACCACAGGCTCTGTGTAATTTCTTTTACTTCTACTGACCACCAAGCCTGAGGCATTGTTTACTCCACTGACGCTGGGACATTTTCTATTCCCACGGGTCACAGTCCAAACCCTCTAAAGCAGGGTTTCTCAACCAGGGTTCCATGGAACCCTGGGGTTCCTCCAGAGGTTGCTCAGGATTCCTTGAGCAATGAGCAATTTCTGCCTCTCAGATACGTTTCTACTGACACCATTGATCTTTTAAGCTATCTGTAAGGGGGTAATTCTTCCCAATGACCACAAGTGTAAAGAGCATTCTTCCCAATGACCATCGCACCAATGTATCAGGAGTTGTAGCTATAGTAATTTTTAGTGGGGGTTCCCTGAGACTAGAAAGTTATTTGGAGGGTTCCTTCGTGATTAAAAGGTTGAGAAACCCTGCTCTAAAGTCTGAAGGACAGTAAACTTAAGGACAGCAAACTGGCCCTTTCTTTATAAAGTATGAAGACCCCTACCTTAGATCATTAAAATGTATGCAATAAATTTCTGTTTCAGTGACAGGCAGATAGAGGGGTCAATCTCCACAGTGGGGACATAGATAGCTAAACAAAATGTCAGAGAGTCCCTTCTCCTCTATATCCAAAACTAAAAATACAGTTTTGCCTTTACATTTACAAACTTTAGAGGAAATCTGTCATGAAGGATGCTATAGATTTGCTGTCACGCTAACCAGCTTACTTCAATATTTTGAGATATTGACCTGTAATAAGTATGCAAATGTAAAGTATGGAATGTAGTAATGAGAATTACTTTACTCTGACATTTCTGATCTGCATACTAGTTGCAGGTCCAGGTCAGCGACTTAAAAAATGTGAAGCAAGAAGAAAAGCATTACAGCTAAGCAATTATCATTTTTTTGAAGGAGATGAGCAATAATATCCCTCATAGTTCTCAGAAGATGTTTCTATTTTGAAGCTATTTTACATGCAGAATTTGAAGTAAACCACTGTAGGAGAACCCTCTATAAAGACTTTCTTCCTCAGTCCTCTCATAAGGTACAATCAGGCTTCAAAAAGCCTAGCAGGGGTGATCCTTTCCACACTGCTTATATGGTCCACTAAATTCTGCAAGAAGGAATTTCTGCAGTGCATATGCACACTTGGCTATTTATACAAGCATAGTCAAAGCTCTTCCCTGTTATTACAGATAGTATGCACTGCATTAAAAAAAAACAGTCAAGTGCACCACAAGACCAATAAAGGTAGGGTTCACTGCAGATGCATAACAAGAACCTTCAGGGTCCCAGTGTAAGAATCCATGAAGGGTCCCCCGACCCCCCTCTTCCCTCCAATCCCAGGGCCCTTCTCATTGATCCTAGGTCCATTTACTCTCATTGTGGGGCCCTTTATTACAGTCCAGCAGCAGCCCCCCTTCCTGCCATCTTGGGTAGAGTTGCCACCTTTTCTTCAAGCCAAACCCGAACATGGCAATATTTTTTTCTAGTATACATTATACATATATTTTGTGATTAAACAACATTTGTAATCATATGGATTTACTCACAAGAGTCCCCCCTCACATCTGAATTCACAGAGTTCCCCTTTACATCTAAATCCACAGAGTTCCCTTTCACATCTGAATCTACAGTTTCCCCTCACATCGGAATCCACAGAGTTTACCCTTACATCTAAACTCACAGAGTTGCCTTATACTGTAAAGGGGAACTGTAACCAGAGCTCTCACTTACATCAGAATTACAAGCATTCCCATTTAATCAGGGTTCCCAGAGCCCCCCCTTTGCAGAGTTCTCCCTTACATCAGAGTCCGCGGAGCCTCCCCTTACATCAGAGTCCACAGAGCCTCCCCTTACATCAGAGTCCACAGAGCCTGTACTTACAGTGCCTTGCGAAAGTATTCGGCCCCCTTGAACTTTTCAACCTTTTGCCACATTTCAGGCTTCAAACATAAAGATATAACATTTTAATTTTTTGTGAAAAATCACCAACAAGTGGGACACAATTGTGAAGTGGAACGAAATCTATTGGATATTTTAAACTTTTTTAGCAAATAAAAAACTGAAAAGTGTTGCGTGCAAAATTATTCGGCCCCTTTACTTTCAGTGCAGCAAACTCACTCCAGAAGTTCAGCGAGGATCTCTGAATGATCCAATGTTGTCCTAAATGACTGATGGTGATAAATAGAATCCACCTGTGTGTAATCAAGTCTCTGTATAAATGCACCTGCTCTGCGATAGTCTCAGGGTTCTGTTGAAAGCGCAGAGAGCATCATGAAGACCAAGGAACACACTAGGCAGGTCCGTAATACTGTTGTGGAGAAGTTTAAAGCCGGATTTGGATACAAAAAGATTTCCCACACTTTAAACATCCCAAGGAGCACTGTGCAAGCGATCATTTTGAAATGGAAGGGATATCAGACCACTGCAAATCTACCAAGACCTGGCTGTCCCTCTAAACTTTCAGCTCAGACAAGGAGAAGACTGATCAGAGATGCAGCCAAGAGGCCCATGATCACTCTGGATGAACTGCAGAGAACTACAGCTGAGGTGGGTGAGTCTGTCCATAGGACAACAATCAGTCGTACACTGCACAAATCTGGCCTTTATGGAAGAGTGGCAAGAAGAAAGCCATTTCTCAAAGATATCCATAAAAAGTCTCGTCTAAAGTTTGCCACAAGCCACCTGGGAGACACACCAAACATGTGGAAGAAGGTGCTCTGGTTCGATGAAACCAAAATCGAACTTTTTGGCCACAATGCAAAACGATATGTTTGGCGTAAAAGCAACACAGCTCATCACCCTCAACACACCATCCCCACTGTCAAACATGGTGGTGGCAGCATCATGGTTTGGGCCTGCTTTTCTTCAGCAGGGACAGGGAAGATGGTTAAAATTGAGGGGAAGATGGATGCAGCCAAATACAGGACCATTCTGGATGAAAACCTGTTGGAGTCTGCAAAAGACCTGAAAGTGGGACGGAGATTTATCTTCCAACAAGACAATGATCCCAAACATACAGCAAAATCTACAAAGGAATGGTTCACAAATAAACGTATCCAGGTGTTAGAATGGCCAAGTCAAAGTCCAGACCTGAATCCAATCGAGAATCTGTGGAAAGAGCTGAAAACTGCTGTTCACAAACGCTCTCCATCTAACCTCACTGAGCTCGAGCTGTTTTGCAAGGAAGAATGGGCAAGAATTTCAGTCTCTCGATGTGCAAAACTGATAGAGACATACCCCAAGCGACTTGCAGCTGTAATCGCAGCAAAAGGTGGCTCTACAAAGTATTAACGCAAGGGGGCCGAATAATTTTGCACGCCCCACTTTTCATTTTTTTATTAGTTAAAAAAGTTTCAACAATCCAATAGATTTCGTTCCACTTCACAATTTGTGTCCCACTTGTTGGTGATTCTTCACAAAAAATTAAAATTTTATATCTTTATGTTTGAAGCCTGAAATGTGGCAAAAGGTTGAAAAGTTCAAGGGGGCCGAATACTTTCGCAAGGCACTGTACATCAGAGTTCACAGAGCCTCCCCTTACATCAGAATCCATAGAAACCCCCTTACATCAGAGTCCGCCAAGCCCTCCTTACGTCAGGTGAAAAAACAAAAATTCCCTGCTCGCTTACCAGCCAGCCTGCAACAAACCGAATTTACCCTGTCTAACAGTTCATGTTAAAAACAAGGGCTTAGTTTGCACACATTTGCAAATATATGCGTTACCTGCAGCAGCCTTGTCAGGGCACCCCAGTGTACTGCAGACCCAACTCTCCTGAGATGGAGCACACATATAATAATGGATCGATTAAGGGCAGGTCTGCCTTACATGAGAGTCCTCAAAGCCCCCCTTACATCAGAGTCCACAGAATTTGCACTTATACTGTAAGGGGGATCTCTGTGAACTCTGGAATGTAAAAGAGTACCAAGATTTTGAGAGGGGGTCTGAAGTAAGGGAGAATGGTGTGGACTCTGGTGTAAAGGGAAGAATTTTAATGTAAGGGGGTCTCTGCTCACCAAGGACCCCTTACATCAGAGTCCACAGAGCACCCCTTACATCTGAGTCCCTCTTACATAGTATCTTAGTATTCACTGTGAGAGAGAAGGGAGAGAGAGAGGGGAGAGAGAGGAGACTTCACTCACAGTAGATGGATAGGGAGCTCACTCCAGCATCAGCACCTTTCCTCTTCTGGTTGCTGGGCTTCAAACCTCCCACCCATACTTCCCCTTCTCTGAGGCTTAACACTGGGAGTGTGGCCAGGGCAGACACAGGAAAAGAGGGTGGGAGGAGGAGAAGCTGATCAGCTCTCTCATCTCCCATCTGTCAGGGGGGGAGGAGGAGGAGGGAACTGTAAGCACTGGCTCTAGGCTGGTAGAGAGACACTCGCAGCTCAGAGCCCTGGAGCCGCTGGGGAGCCACAGTCTGGGCTTTTGGGGGCCCCCCACAGTGGCAGAAATCCAGGGCCCAGTCGCAAGTGCAACCTTTGCGACCATATACTCAAAGGGTTGGGGATTTGCTTCTGCACTGAGTGTGGCCAAATGCAAGTGGTCTTGGGGAAGCCTAATAAACAGATACCCACACTTTGGGATTAAGAGCTCATAAAGTGCAATATAGTTTGTGGTTTTGGTTTTCATCTGTAGCAAAAAGCAAGACTGCTCTTTATTCCAAAAATTAGCACAATTTAAAGCTCTAATGCATTTCGTGCTGCACTCGGAGCTTTATCAAAGACACAGGACAAAAAATATGTTTCTACCTTGCTAAAAATGCCTTTATATGTGAAAGGGAGGAATTGTAACACGTGTTTACATTTAATTGTGTCAATCTAAGTTGTTTATTTACAAGTTTTCAAGTTAATCTCTGGTGCTATAGACACCCTCTACCCCGGGGATCGGCAACCCCTCAATCGTGGGCTACCTGTCGACCACGGGTAGGTGACAAGTAGAACGGGGACAGGTCTGCGCCATCGACCCCTGCCTCCTACTGCTAGATGAGGTCTTCGCAATCAGCCTCCTCCGCTGAGCCTTGGGTCCTCCTCTCTCCCTCCCCTCCTGCCTCCTCCGCCACTGTCATCAGTAAACAGCGGAGAGCGAGAGGCAGCACAGCACAGGACGCAGGGCTGGTGGAGGAGCTGGCCAAATTAACTTTTCTAGTTAACCCGCAGGTAATTGTTTACTAGGTCCTAAGCAACCAATCACCAGCTTGTTAGTATAAAAAGTCACTTGGCCAGCTCCTACGCCCCCTGTCCAGAACTGTGCTGCTTCTCGCCTCGTGTGCACAGGTAGGAGGAAATGGGATGCTGCAATGGAAAAGGGGGGGGGGGGAGAGGACACTACTGTGTGTGTGGAGGGGGGCTAATTTGAAGGGGACAGTGGACACTGCTATGCGAGAGAAGGGGGGCGATGAGACACTACTGTGTGTTTGTGTGGGGAAGGGGTGGGGGTGATGTGAAGGGTACAGTGCACATTGCTATGGGGTCAGAAGGGGAGAGAGGACATTACTGTGTGTGTGGGGGGGGGGGGGGGTGATGTGAAGGGGACAGTGGGCACTGCTATGGGAGAGAAGGAGGGCGATAGGACACTACTGTGTGTTTGTGTGGGGAAGGGGTGGGGGGTGATGTGAAGGGGACAGTGGACACTGCTATGGGGTCAGAAGGGGGAGAGGACACTACTGTGTGTGTGGGGGGGGGGGGGGTGATGTGGAGGGGCAGTGGACACTACTATGTGCAGGGCCACCCCCATAGCAGTGTCCTCTACCACCCTTCACATAAACCCCCATCCCTGATTTCGGAGCACAATGTACTCCAGATCCTTGCATTCTGAGTGCAACACATTCCTAATCCTTGCATTCTGAGCACAACGCACTTCTGATCCCTGCATTCTGAGGGTAACCCACTCCTTAACCCTGCATTCTGAGGGTAACTCACTCCTGATCCCTGCATTCTGAGAGTAACGCACTCCTGAACCCTGAATTCTGAGCGTAACACACTCCTTAACCCTGCATTCTGAGCATAACGCACTCCTGAACCCTGCATTCTGAGCATAACACACTCCTGAACCCTGCATTCTGAGTGTAACGCAATCCTGATCCCTGCATTCAGAGCGTAACACACTCCTGATCCCTGCGTTCCGAGCGTAACACACACCTGACCCCTGCATTCTGAGGATAACACACTCCAGAACCCTGCATTCTGAGTGTAACGTACTCCCAAACCCTGCACTCTCTTGTAATACTTTTTTTTATGTCCACTGCGTTAGCAATATACATTTGGGGTTAACACTGTATCATCGCCTGCAGTAGATCACAAAGGAAGTGCGTTTTGAACATGGTGCAGGAAATACGCATGGCTTTCTGGCAATCGTTCTGGTGTGAACTGGCCCTAAAAACATAAAACTGTGCCCGGTGATCTTTGACTTCATCAGTGTTGTTCAAGTAGATCTCCATTTCTCTAAAGCCCCATACACACGCTCGGACAATCCGCGGACCAGGTCGGTCGGACTTTGTCCGACGTACTTTGTCCGATGTTGGCGTTGCGTACACACGGTCGGACTACGTTGTCGGAATATCCGGTCCGGAAGAACGTCGTGACGTAAGTCGTCGTCCACGAGATTACAAAAGGCAAGTTCAGCACCACGTCAGGCACCCGTTGGGCTCCTTCTGCTGATCCCGTGTTTATCGAGAGTTAGTGGAAGTTTGGTGACTTAAGATTCGCGCTTCTCAGTTTTCTGACTCAGATCGTTACTGCTCTTCAGTTTGTGCTTGTCGTGCGTATCTGTTTATTAGTGCGTGTAGTCAGTTCGCATTTGTTGGTCATTGCGGCCTATATCTTGATATAGGACGCTTTGATTTGCACTGCTTATTGTCTGCTCGTTGCTGGTATTCACTTCGTTCTTTCAGGCCTTGCTGTTTATCGGTGCTTTCTGTTTGTCCGTTCTGACCAGCCGACCTTTTGTGACCTTCTGAGCGATGTTTCCCGTGCGTACTCGTCGCCGAGTTCGTGCTGTACGCGGAATTGGTGTCGGGCTTTTAGCTTTGACCCAAGACCCGTCCATGAACAGAGTGACGAGGAGTATGTGGACCAAGAATTGGTTGCTTCAGCGTGACCAGTTCTCGCACATGCCTTTGCTTCGTGAGATCCGGGAGAATAATCCTGATGATTTCAGGAACTTTCTCAGGATGACGGACCCCGATTTTCACCGTCTTTTGGCTTTGCTGACCCCCTTTATCAGCCGGCAGGATACCTGCATGAGACAAGCCATTACTCCGGAGCAGAGGCTTGTTGCCACGTTGAGGTACTTGGCGACAGGGAGAAGTCTTCAGGATTTGAAGTTCTCTTCAGGTATCTCTCCCCAGGCCCTGGGAATCATTATTCCAGAGACCTGTTCTGCCATCATTCAGGTCCTGCAGGAGGACTATATTAAGGTAACATTTATACTTTACTATTCCCTTCTATGTATGCTCTGTTTGCTAATGACTTGTATTTTTGACCTCCTTCCCTAATTACCATGATTGCAATATGTTCTAATATGCTGTGCCCCTTTTCTCCTTCATGCATTTTTCCCTTCACTTACCTCACCAGCATGCTCTTCTGCCCCAATAGACACCTATGGCCTACTCACTTAAGCAATGTCTTTTGTCTGCTGCATAGTATTGTTTGCCCCAAAACACCCCCTAAAATATGCACAAATGTTTGCTGTGTGGTTTACTTCATGTAGAGCCCCCTTTTTTTGTTCTTTTGGTGGGGGGGGGGGGGCAAACTCATTAGGAACCCCCTCCCCCAACTGCTCTGTCAGATGGTACCAATCCTTTATCTGCTGGCTTTCCCAAGGTCCATACACACTATATACCTACCTCTTTATAGTGCGCATCTTTAGGGATGAATTCAGCAAAGCATGTAGTGCAAGGGACTGCCTCCATACATTCCATTTCCTATTTTTTTGTCTTCTTTCCCTCCTATTAGCTTGCTTGGTAATTTAATAATGTCACACTGTGCCTGCCTTTTTTGGGGGGGGGGGGGGTTGAAATGTTATTTGATCTTTCCTGTGGCCTGCCAATAGTGTTAAGTACAGAGGGTCTGGCCAAACTAGCCCACATTATTGAGCCATTTGCCAATCAATGAAGTGCAGAGGGTTAGCTGTCCACCACCCCCCCCCCCAAAACCCCTAGTTATTGCCAATGGCCCATCAGAAGTGGGGGGATTGATGGGGGGGTGAGTAATCTGTGAAGGGGAGCCTCTACTTTTCTGTGCAAATACTTTCCAGCCTCCAATTTTAGACAATGCTCTTGTTCCAAGATGTTGATTGTCTAATCTGCTTGCAATGTTTAGGTGCAAAGTGACTTATTTTTTTTTCTTGTTTCACTCCACAGTTCCCTTCCACGCCACAGGAATGGCAGACTGTGGCCTCCCACTTTGCCAGCCGTTGGGACTTTCCTAACTGCGGAGGGGCAATTGATGGGAAACACGTCCGCATCGTCCCACCGCCCAACTCGGGGTCCTACTATTATAATTATAAAGGGTTTAATAGTGTAGTGATGTTGGCGGTGGTGTCGGCAACATACGAGTTTATGTATGTGGACGTGGGGATGAACGGCCGGATATCGGATGGTGGGGCCATTACGCACACGGAGTTCTACTGGCGTCTCCAAAGTGGCAGTCTGTGCTTGCCACCTCCAGAGGAGAATGCCGAAGGACTCCCCTTCGTCTTTGTCGCAGATGAAGCGTTTGCGTTGACTCCCCATGTGATGAGGCCGTTCCCGATGAGGACCCTCACCCCGGACCAGAGGGTCTTCAACTACAGGCTGTCCAGAGCCAGAAGAGTTGTGGAGAACGCTTTTGGCATCCTGGCCAGCCGCTTCCGCCTGTTCCTGACGGCATTTAACTTGGCGGAATACAAACTGAACCACATAGTTCTTGCCTGTTGCATATTGCACAACTTCCTCAAAAGACATAACAGGAACTATGTGGTGCCCGTTGGCCCAGATGTGGAGGGCCTCCAAATGCCGAACTCACAGCCCTTCGAGTGGCACGTCCAGGCTTGCCCCCTCTAAATGCCCGTGTGGTCCGGGACCAATATATGCAGTACTTTGTGGGTAGGGGGGCCATTGCTCTGCCTGACGATGTGTGAGAGGCATTTTTTAATAAATCTGATATTTTAACCAACCTATGATTTCATGTCATTTCAGTCTTCTTTTTAGCTTATTTTACTTTGACATTTTTTCCCTTTGCCTTCGACAGTGGGAATGCACTTTTTGGGCAAAAGGAGGTAACTGTCTCTTCTTCCCAAAAAGATTATTCTCATGTTGTGTGTTTGCTACCTAATCTTTGGTCTAGAGAAGGTTTGTACTGCATAACTGACACCCAAAATACTCCTTTTCATCACCAGGTCTGACATGTGTGTATTCTCCAAAATGCTGTGCTCCGTGTTTTCGTACAAAGCACTGTGGGTGTCATTTACATAAGTCAAATCCGCTATGCTCTACAAGTGCATTGAAAAAGTTCCCCGGGAAAGAAAATTGGAGTGCAAAGTGGATTTGCCTTTAGTAAATAACACCCATTGCCCCCCATATCCTTTTCATTTTACATACATAATGCATTGTGTTTTTTAAATAAGGAAGCCACACATTTAGAAAAATAAAAGTTTACTAGGAAAACATTCCCAAGTGCGTTTACAATCTTCACGCCAAAACTGACAACATCTTGGTTATTTACAACATTGTTTACAAACATTCCGCAATTGGTAAAACCAGGCATGGAGCAAAACAGAACCTAGGAACTTGGAAAGTTCAACTTTGTAAAGTGAAGACAAGATCAGACATGACTATATGTTCAAAGTGTGTTTGATCTTGCCTTCATCACATGGGGGGGTCACCCCCGAAAAGTGGAAATTTGGAACATGCACACAATTTGGGTCTGAAAATGGTCATTAGATGGGAAAACACATGCCTAGAAGCTTCAAAAGTGCCATTTTCCATCATGGGGATGAATGGACGTTTTTTGGGGGTGCAACCCCTTCACCACAACCACTTTCGTAGTTCGTAAAGTGTTTGCACCCCCAAAAAAACGTTGCCATTCATCCACCATGGTGGGAGCTAGCACATGTGGACACAATGTGTGCATGTTCCAAATTTCAGACAGTTTTTAAGTTGCAAATGTGTTCAGAAGCAGGCACAAATGTGTGTTAATTACTTGGTGCGTTTTTCATATTTTTCCTAAAACATCAATGATGTTCTTCAATTTTTGTTGAACATCATTGATGTTTTGCTTTATGTAATCTAGATCTCGATTGCAGACCATTATCTCTCCGATGAGTACGTGGGCACTCTCTGTGGTAAAGTGCGATTTTTCTTCCACAACATCCACGTCACCTAAAAACCACAAACAAACAAAAATGGGGTGTTGGAAATGAGGCAGCCATACATGGATTAGCTTACCAGTAGCTGTGTTCTCCCACACTCACCTGTTGTGGTGACAATTTCTCCAAGTTCGATGATCTCTCCTTCCTCCTCCTCCTCCTCCTCCTCTGCTTCTGCTCTTTCCCCTTTTTTGGGAGGTGTTGGTTTGGGGGTTTCCTCAGACGGCCCAAGTTTTCGCTCCCCTATGAGAATGTCCAAAAGGAAGATTTAGCAACACAAACTATTGAGGGCAGAAATAGGAAATGACAAACATTGCTTGAAAGTGACGGACACTATTTTAGTTTGGCCAGTTACAAATGTCAACTACATGAATGTAGTCACTTTGTAAAGGTGCTAAACTGACTAGCTTTTTGGTAGAAGTTTGTGTGATGGAGACCCCCCTCTAGTATCCACTGGAGCACATGTGTGGAAAAGGCTAATAAAAAGGGGGTTTGGGTGTCCCAGCACTAGTGCTCTCGAGTCCAGATGGGTAAACAGCTACTGGGTGACCTCTCCTTTACATTGAATAAATTGGCTTTACATTCTGGATGACATTTCTAGGGAGAACAAACTTCCTTTCCCCCAAAAAAACACCAAACATCGTATTATAAGTGGCCGCACGATCGAGGTTGCGTACGATCGAATGGACACACACACGACCATGACAGTGGCAGAAAGATCGAGGCTGAGTACGATCGAATGCACAGACGAACATGAAAGTGGCCATTTTGGAATGTACAACTTTGTAAAAATCAAACCACATGGAGCAGTATGCAAGCAAGAAATCAAACACAAAACACAACTACTTACTTTTTTGAAGAATTCTCTTGATCTTTCTGTACTGATCGGCCTCCCTCAGTTTCAGGTCTGACCAGCGTTTCCTCAGTTGCTCCTTGGATCGTTGTACCCCAAAATGATTGTACAGCCTTCTCACAACTTTAGACATGATCTTGGCCTTGCGGACATTGGGGTTGAGGTAAGGCCCATACTTCCCATCATAGTCGCTCCTCTTTAATATGTCCACCATCTCCAACATTTCTCCAAATGACATATTGGAGGCCTTGAATTTCAGGCTCCGGGATCGGGACGTTTCTGCCTCCGGCCTTTCCTCGTCCTCCTCCTCGTTGGGGGGATATTTGGGGCGCACCTGCTGTGTCCCCGCCATGTGCTCTCCCCACTGCGCCGTAAAGAGAAGGGGTGGGGAATAGACGAGAAAGATCGTCAGGGGCGGGCGGAGTTTGACGCATGCGCACTGTATATAAAACGTCACACGCCTGTGTCGTAGCCACGATCTGGGAGACGAGGGGAGAGAAAGCTCACGCACGAGACGATCGCTACAAACGAAGGTACAATTTGACGTTGGTACATAACTAGCCTAGACTGATTAGAACTTGAGGCTTCTTTATGGAGAAGATTAGGAGAGTTTAGGCTGACATTATTTATATTGTTTTGTGTGGCGTTGTGTCTTGCAGAGGTGATGGAGGCGTTCTACAACGTGAGCTTTCTCCCACACTTCATTGATAAATACCGGCAATTCCCCCTCTTATGGCAGGCAAAACACAGGGATTATAGCAACAGACCAAAGAGGTACGCAGCCCTGCTGAAACTGGTGGCATTTGTAAAGCCTACCCTGCCCATGGCAACCGTCGCAAACTTAAAAGTGAAGATAAACAACATGAAGACTACCTATTTCCGGGAGCGCAATAAGGTCCTGAAGTCACAAGCATCTGGGGCTGCAGCAGCTGATGTCCATGTCCCCACGCTCTGGTACTATGACAGGCTCCACTTTCTCAAAGACCAGGCTACTGTCAGGAAGTCACTCTCGACTCTTCCTTGCACGCGTCCTTCCACGCACGCCACCCCTGATGAGGCTTCCGAGGACCAACCTGGGCCTTCCAGTCAGGAATATGTGCAGGTGCCCAGCTTGTTCCAGGTATAGTAGTTTTGGAACCAGTTTGTTGAATAATGAATGATGTTCAGTTAATTCAGGATCCCCAATTGCTTATTTCCTAACGTGATTGACATATCAACAGACAGTGGTGTGGGAGACATTTTTGGGAAGAATCTAAACTGCAGGGCTGAGAATTGTATGGTTTTGTATTTGAAAACATTTTGCAACAGTCACTAGATGAGAATTGTGTGTGTTTGATGAACAAATAACTGAAACTATGTCCCTTTTTCATACACAGGAAGACCTCAGCCAGGAGGTGGCTGTGGAAGGTGGCAGTCAGGAGGAGGCAGGGGGTAGTGGCAGCCAAGAGGGGGGTAGGCGTAGGAGCCTGACTGTCTCCCAAGTCTCTCCCCTCCGCCTTCCCTACAGAAGGGCGAAAAACATGGGGGAGGTGGGAGAGTCAGCGCTCCAGCTGATAAAAGATGCCTCAGCCTCCCTCTATGCCACACCCACCTACGAGGAGGCCTTTGCCTCCTTGGTTACAAGTAAATTTACGGGTATGGAGGCGGGGCAACGCAGCATGTGTGAGGAGGTCATCCTCAAAATACTAAATGAGGGGATGGCTGGGGAGATGACTCCCCTCACACATGTTTGCGAGAGTGACCTTGCTCCGCCTCCTCCTCCTCCTTCTGCCACCCCACCAGCACCAGCACCACGGCGTGGAAGGAAGCGTACAAGGAAGACAAGAGAGTGACAACCTGGACTCAGTCTGGTCTGAGAGAAGATGGAGCCTCTCGTAGTACCAGAGCCTGGGGACCTAGATGGCATCTGCTGCAGTTCCGGATGTTTTGGACTTCAGGACCAGATTGCGCTCCCTTATTATTTAGATAGGTAGTCTTCATGCCCCCAATTGTTTAAGTCTGTAAAATGATGGTTGCCATGGGTGTCCAAGGCTTTGCAAATTCCCCAAGTTTCACCATGGCTGCGTTCCTCTTTGGTCTGTTGCTGAGACCTAAATAAAGGTTTTTTTGCTTTGAAATAATCATTGACTATTGTGTTTTACTTTTCTACAATGACAGTTTTTCTTTGAGTAGGCAGGTACATTTCACTAATCCTAGAATTAACAAGGGGCACCAACAACCAACAAACTCCTAGTAAATGTAAGCAAGAAATACAAATGTTAATAATGTGGTTTTGCTAAGTTGAGACATACAAACCCCCTCCAAAAAAAAAAAAACCTCCTTCAAATATGTATTCCCCCAAAAAAAAAAAATCTGGGTAAAAAAATAAGAAAGATTGTATTACGATCTGAGTAAAAATAAACATGTAGTGTATAAATGCTGCAAAGTAATAAAGAAGTAAGTTTGTGAGAAGTGCGGGTGAATAGGAGCAGCTAAAAGATGTCATTCTTGTTGCATTGTAAAGAAAAAGAGAATGCGCTGCATTAAAGACATTTTAACATTGCAGCGTGACGAATGTGCTGTGTCGATTAGGAAAGGTAGTTTTACCTGACCGAGCGCTTCCGTCACAGAATTTCTTCTGAGCATGCGTAGCACTTTGTCCGTCGGACAAGCGTACACACGCTCGGATTTGGTGTGATCGGACCGGGTTGACGGGAAATCTTTCCAGCAGGAGATAAGACTTTGTCCGACGGACAAACCGACGAACACTGTCCGATGGTGCATACACACGGTCTGATTTTTCTACAACCTTGTCCGATCGGACCAAATTGATGAAAAAGTCCGACCGTGTGTATGGGGCTTTAGGTTGCTCTACCCCAAGGCATTCATTAAAAGCAGAAGAAAAAGTTGTTTGAAATTTGATATTTGCTTTAATATATCATAAACACCATAAAATAAATTGGAATTTTACATTTTCCTACACTTCAGAGAAGGTTATGTAAGATTTCATGGAGCAACAATTTAAAAATCTATGGAAAAAAGAAGTGACCTTTAACAAGCAGTTCAAATACTTGCAGCAATCGAAGAATGAAAGGTGCCTAGTTGTAATGGGAAACAGTGCAAGTCTGAAGCTGGCCATACACTAGCAGAATTTCCTTTAAAAAAATAGTTTTTCAGAATTTGGGGGATTTTCAAGTAGTTAATGGTGTCAAATTGAGGATAATTTTCGACCATAGTGATAAGGAAAATTGAAGGGGGAGAATGGAAAGCTTTTCTTGATCGAACAAAATTCTAATTGCAAACATTTTTTAATTGTAAATATGCATGCGCATCCTGAAATTGAAAACATTGGCATGGCAATCAAACAGAATGTTCAGTTCCATAATGCTACTATTGAATAATCTGATGAACAATTTTTGGAATTTCCATATGAACATTTGAAATTCTACAGCCTTATGGCCAGCTTAAAGACTGAAGACTGGTCTGCAGAAGCCAGTGGTGGGGCCTAATTTCAGATATAGACAGCTAGATTGAAGGGAGGTTTCTATTGTAAAAAAAAGTCCAAATCAGGGTTTATACCTCATGCTCACAGGTGTTTGTCCAATATATAAATTTTTTCTCTAAGTTTGTAATTGCACATACATTCTATAACTGTGTTTTCATGCATTTATATATGTTTCATTTACTGTGTGTTTTGCCCTTATGCTAGGAAAAGCTTAAATCGTCTTTAAAAGGTAGGAAAACACAGCAGGGAGCATCCAAAAATAAATAAACATAGATGTGATCAAACACCTGGCAAAAAACAGCGAATACAGTATCAAAGAAACCAAAGTACTTTAATTTATCATACATATCATCCATCTATTTTTGCATTAAATGCAGATAAAGTCCTTATGTAGCTAGGATCTAAATTGAAGGACATTTGTGGGTCTTCTTATTTAGTATTTAGATAGACATTTGTGCCCACCCACACCCAACATCACCTCTCAATTTTGACAGCCGGTTAATCCTGTGTGTGGCTATAGATGCCGCTGCTTTGCCTGCCCTGCTGGCTTGGTCTGGTGCTTCTCACAGCTGCTGTTGCACAATCAGCTGACTTTGGACTATCCATGCATCTGATTTACCAACAGAGTGGTTGAACAGAAGTCCTTCGGTAGTTCAACTTCTGTTCAACCACACAGTTTACAATAGCAGCTTTTGGCTTACTTTAAATAATTTGTTTCTGTCAAGCTGGCCCAAACAAACTGTTTCCATTACACAAGTGACGGCTCATCCATAAGGGGTGCAGGGGCGCCCCCCAATCTACAAGCAGGGCGCCGGACACATGGATTTCTAAGGTTTTTTTTTTTTAGCACATGATTAGAGCCTGAGGCTCTAATTGACTTAAAAAAAAGATGGGCTCGGGGCACAGAGCAATGCTCCCTGAGTCCACCTAGTTGTGTGACAATAACAAATGAATCCGCTATTGTCTACCTCCAATCAGAAAGTGGATCTTACGACCCAATTGGCCGAGAGGAGAAGCGGCCGTATTGGCTGTCGAGGAAATAGCTGCCAAGGAGGAGGAGACGCAGGGTGAAGCCACGTGAAGCCACGAGAAGGAGGAGATGCAGGGTCAAGCCGCCAAGGAGGAAGCCGCAGAGGAGGAAGGAACGCAGGAAGGAGTCGAAGTGGCCCGC
The DNA here is from genome assembly GCA_028564925.1 of Lithobates sylvaticus. Classification (NCBI taxonomy): domain Eukaryota; kingdom Metazoa; phylum Chordata; class Amphibia; order Anura; family Ranidae; genus Lithobates; species Lithobates sylvaticus. The sequence continues at coordinate 300,227,383 of CM053028.1, forward strand.
GACCTAGATGGGGTAAGTGCAGGGCTGGTGGGCAGCATCGACTGAGCGACCGATCGACTGAACAGGGGGTGGTTTGTTTGCCACCTCACAAAAAATGGAGCACCAGCGCCACTGCATCATATGCTGACAGCATTCGCTGTGTGCTGTAATGCACTGTATTAGCATAGCTACACACAGTAGGCGGTACTGTGTGCCGGCAGCTGTACTGACTGAACTAATTGGCCTGGCTGCTTCTTCACCATTCAGGGGAAGTTTTATCTTTTTATCAATGAACACAAGACTTCCTCTGATTGGCTGAGGTGGAGAGACAGGCAGATGGAGCTGTGTTTTCCACCTTAGCCAATATGGGGAAGCTGGTCCAAATTAACTATTTATTCTGTCCTGAAATTCTACTTTAAGAATCACAGGGATTTGCCATGAACCCATGATAGCAGGGAAAGTGAACCTTATGTCAAATAGTGATTGGTGATTTATCTAAACCTGGCATGGAAACCACTACTGAAGCCTATGAATGTGCTTCTTTCACAGCCTCACTAAACCTGCCATTTAAATCATCTAAAAACATTCCAGGTGCATCAAAACAACAGTTGTTCAAAGTCATAGCTAGGATTACATCTTAGCATTGCAGTAACATGCACATGGTCTCTCAGCAGCGATCCGATACATCCCCTGCGAAGTAAGAGCTAGAGCTCTCCAATTAGTAGGGAGTGTGAGCCTTTGTGATATTAGCACTATAGATCTGACTTAGCAGTGTGTTGGAGATTTGGAATATTTAAAATGGAATTGGATTGCCATGCCCCATCGGATGTGTATATATGTGCATGTATATACATATATATGTGTATATATATTTATATATATTTTTATGACAGGCAAGCTAGATTTTTCCTCTAGGACATTGGTTCGTTAATCCATAGATTGACTGTGCCCAGGTGTTAATTGAATATCCTTTGTTCTCTTACAATAGATGGCTCCTTCTCCCCAGGGGTCATTAACATACTAATGACAGACCTAGGTAGAACTGATGACTCATAAATCTTGGAGACTACCTGACAACAGGGGTTTTGCCTTTAGAAAAAGACCAATCACTGAGCTAGCCCAAAGACCCCCCGGGAGCCAATGAACATTGAGACTGGGGAAGGGGCATTTTTGGCATATAAATAAGTCTAGAGCTGGATGCTCGGGCTCTCTTAGCCTGATGCTGCGGACATGTAAGCTATCTATGTAATGTATTCTCTCTCTCTCTCTCTCTCTCTCCCCCTCTCTCTCCCCCCCCCTCTCTCTCTCTCTCTCTCCTGTAATGTATTCTGTGTATCTCTAACCTTCCTCTAAACTTTAATCTTTCTCCTAGGACTTTAATATGTTTTGATAACCTTGTTGATCAGTATATATCTGTTGTAAACCATGTGGCCTTAAATATCTCCTAAGAACTATCTTTGTAAACACTGGCAACATGGCATTTATAACATCTCTATACTATGTTGGGTAATCTAAAATGTTTCTTTATTCTGTTTCTTTACTATATAAATAAATTGTAATCGTTTGTCCTTTTCGCCCCGTTATCGTACGTTTATATTCTTATACAGACAAAGGTTTAATCACTTTCACTTTATCTTTTTTTGTATCTATAATCATTTAAGTTAAGCTAGAAATTCAGCTTTAACAGCAGGGAATGTGTTTCACCTCTGCAGAGTGACCTCTGCTTCCACATAGAGAACAAGAGTCCTTTGCAGAGGACAAGTTTTGTTTTTAATAAGGCTGTGGTTGCATTCTAAGGAAAACAAACTAAAGTCTTTAAACACCTTTTGCTTTCATGCACTTAAAATGTATTCAGCTGATTTAAACTGAAAGTTCAGTTGGGCTTTAATGCTATAATACCTATTTAGTTGAATAACATTGAATACTGGTTAATTTAAAATGTAACAGAAATCTTTGTATTTTACTTTTTACAAAATATGTTCTGATTTGTGTCATTTTTATTCTGTTCGTCTCCTTGCTAACTGTTCTGTTATGTAAGACTACAAATACCTGAACAAGAAAACTGCATCGCAAGAACATCATGAGAAGCCTATAATTATATATATTCAACTAGAATATCAATAGTACTTTCTGAAATTTACATTATGTGAAGGCTGTTGAATAAATGACAGCTGAATTATGCCTCTCAACATGTAAGCGTGGGATTTGCTGAAACATCTTAACTGTGCTTACAAGAAAGAGTAGAACCATCCATGTGGCAATTCTGACCTATTCATATGCCATACACCTACTGTAAATTCAACTTGTTACAAAGAGATCCTACATTTACCTTGTGGTCCCTGGTTTCTCTGGGATTTACATGATTTCTCCTGTGATAAATTAACCTAAAACCTCTTTTACCTAAAAGCATCAGAACATACTGAAATGCGTGTGAATAGAACCACAAAGGACGTGGAGGAATCAATGGTCCAATAAAGAAGGCCAGGGGTGAATATGTAAACATATTTACTGCTGCTAGTACAATGATGAGCTTGTTTTAACCCCTTTGATTGCTTTGACAGTTTAGATAAACCATCGGCTAGCTAAAAAAGGATATTTACAATGCATGCTTGGCAGTCAAAGAGTTAAACCACTGACCCTGGCCTTGACACTAATGGTGCCCTTTCCATATCTTTACCAAACCATGCATTGTTGTTTGCTTTCAGGGTACATTTTGTAGAACCAAAATTCTTGACCATCAATGATGAATCTGACATTTTCTGAATTTATTATTCTTCACATATTTTGTGAAGATCACACAAGCTAATTTCATTTGTATGTGGGACCAATGTTGCAGACATTTTTTGCTGTCCTTGAATGTTACTTTCTTTAGTATCAGTTGGAAGCCTTCAGCATTTGGTTCATTCCAGTCCAGGACACAAAAAAAATATGTATGTGAATATTCTGGACAATGGGGTTTGTTCTGCAACATCAACTTTCGGCTTTCCAAAATGCTCTTTTGTAAAACAACATGGAGAAGGTCCAATGTTATATTTTTTCTATTCTTGCCTCTGCTTTCAAAACAGGTGTTTTAGTGAGCTTGTAACTCACATGAGTTGAGATGAGCTACAAGGGTTTACATACATGGCCATATCACAAAGCCCATTGATATAATACAACTCTTTCTGTGCAAAAAACATTTTTTTATGGTATCCCTAGATGTCTAATAGGCATATATGTGTTTTAGAATTAGAAAATTTACACAGACACAGACTCGGACATTCCAACAACAAAATCCTGGATTGTTTTTCGACGGAATTTCCGACAACAAATTTTGTTGTCGGAAAAATTGAGAACCAGCTCTCAAATTTTTGTTGTTGGAAATTCCGACAGCAAATGTTCGATGGAGCCTACACATGGTCGGAATTTCCGACAACAAGCTCCCATCGAACATTTGTTGTCGGAAATTCCGAGCGTGTGTACGTGATATAAGAGTTCTCTTTCCTCTTTGGCAAGTCATAGCTGTCAACAGAATTAGAAGGAAGAAACAGAACACACCTGGAGGATTAACTGGGGCATGTAAGGACCATATAAATTAAGCTCCAACCAAGTATAGAGTGAGCAGGGTTAGTGCCTCTGTCTTAATTTAATATCTGTATCCCCATTATGGTAGTTTCCTGGGGTAGTTCTTACCATCCCCCAGGAATTCATAGATCCCATTCTTGCAAGTGATAGGTAAGTTGAAATGCTTCAATCACTAAGTTTTTGTACATATAACATTACACAACCAAATATAATGGACACACTTAGACACCTAGACCCAGGTTAAAAAGAATCTATCAAGAACACGTTTTTAATTACTTTTAAGACTTTTTCATATATTCATTTTATCCTGTTCCTTATGGCATTGGTATTTCTTCTTTTTTTTTTTCAGCAATCCCAGCTTCTTAAGGAAACATATGAATTAGATAAGAAAGGGATCTTAAATTATAGCATAGAAATAAGCAATTATACAAATATACTTTTAGTACAAATTAAAAATACAGAATTGACTACCAGTCAGTGGAGAAAATGTAAAATAAAATTGCAAAGAAATACAACATTTATTGGTGGCTGTGCAAAAAACAAAACAATTTGTCTGTGGATGGATAGGCTTATTTGAGTAAATAGCCATGGATGACTGTGGGCAGCCTCATTGCATATCTCACATTCTTATGTATGTAGTGTAGGTTGTTGTTGCTTACAGTAGATACACTGTGTATAGGGTACTGCTTTATTCATGCTTGTTTCATTTCTCTGTGCTCATGGTTGTGTAATATGTGCTCTATATATAGTTTTTCATGTGTGTTATTTTTAGTTGGATAAAAAGTATGTTTTTCTACAAAGAACTAAAGGCAGCGCAGTTCAGCTCATTATCCAGTATGTGTCTGTAATAAGAATGAGCTACAATAATGCAGAAGAAGCTTTTTTCTGCAGTTTTGATGCACAGTTAATCAAAAAGTAATAACTTTGGTGTTTTGTTGGTTATGTTTTTTTAAATGTTGCATAAAAAAAATTTGCAAAATGAAAAAAAAAAAAAAACATTTATTTAATTTGTAAACAACTTTGCAATGCTTTGTACCAGAATCAAAATGTCAGTGGCATTATAAACAGGACAAATTATAGAATAAAATATATATTTTTTTCTACAGTAACACTCTTTTAAAAAACTAACGCAGACCAAAATAGAAAAGGTAGTTTTAATTTTTTTCGATCCGATTTTGTTGTCGGAAAATTTGAGAGCAGGACGGAAAAGGTCAGATGGAGCCCACACACATGTCCGATCGGACATTTTCCGTTGGAATTTCCGACCGTGTGTACGGGGGCTTAGAGTCACAAACCCAAAAGAACTATGCAGCTAAGGTCTTCTTCCTTTACACTGACTTCCCTGTTCCGCGTACTTGCTGGGTCAGTCCCCATACACCTCAAAGGAAATATTTACTTGGGGACATTTCCACATAATTATATATATCTATATTGTGAATAATCTTTGCTTTCTTCCAGGATTTGATACAGTTCTGTTGCCTTATTTTCACATGAGTAACATCACCATAGCAACCAAATGCTCCAGTTTCAACTGCACACCCCATGTTGTAAATATACATTAAAGCTTATTCTATACATTGTGCAAATTTCGACATGTAAGCAACCAGCTAGAATTTTTAAAAGAATTTAACAAAGGCAACCTATGTTTTTTTATCAGTGAAGATTTACGATAAATTCTATTTTGCTGGTCTATCAGTTTTACAGGGTTTGTAATTAGGGAAGTGGGGTTTATATCAAATTTGTATAAAGGTATTGAGCTGCAGTGACATCTTGTAGAGTTTTTTTTTTTTTTTTTTTTAACGTGTATTTAAACCCTGACAATAACATCATCCTATTTGCTCTCTGCTTTATTCTGGTAAATATTCCATTGCATTTTGTTATATTTGTTTGATAAGTATATCTTGTCAGAAATTCAGAGCTGTCCTTTGTACAATTTTGGATGTTATCTGATAATTGCAGAGATGTACTACACTTATTTTTTTCATTTTGCCTTGACATACACTTTAAGTGTATTTTGAAACTGTTAAAGCTCCCTCAATAAAAAAAATCTCGTATAAACTTTTCCAGATTATTAATATTTCAAAAATTGTTTTATTTATGTTTTTAATGCTTCTACATAGGATGAGGCTGTGGAAAATTTTCAACATTGACAAGCAACAAATGATAAAAAATGCAATGACAAAAATAGCCATTGTTTATAGTACAAGGTGCTTTAATAAACTAAGGGATTTATTTATCAATGATTTCACCCGGGATTCACACAACTTTCACCCCAGAGTCACACTTTTTATTTATTTTTTAAGTTTAAGTGAATGTATTCATTAATTCATTTACAGGGGGTAACAAAACAAAAGGCACACTTATACCACATAGTTACAAAGATAAGCAACATTGTATGAATGCATATGGTAGACTTTGATATTGCTGGTTGATAGTATACTGTACAAGCATGTCTAATAAAAAGGGTAAAAATACAGAATAGGTTTCTATTTATAGTCTTGCATATTAACTGATTCAATAAATGTTGAAGGGCATAGCAGTGTCTTGAGTGTATAAAAAACAGAGATTGTTATGCACTAGAATGTTGGTTTTGTGATCCTGTGAAGCTGTTTTCACATGATTATCTAGTAGAAAAGGTAAGCATTTACAGTAAATGTAAAATGGTAGTATCTGAAGTATATTCATAAGGGCAGGAACAGTTAGAGAGGAAGAAAGGGAAGTATATTCAAAGGGGAGAAATAGAAAATGTGAAATTATGGTATTGAAGTATGTTCATAAGGCCAGGGATAGAGGGAGAAGGTGTAAGTGGACAAGGTAAGTAGAAAGAAGGTAGGAAGGGGAGGACTGACAAGGGGACGGGCAACCATAAGAGGCAAAATACATGCTTTGGTCTTCCCTTTCATGACGGTCCTCAGAAGGCTCAGTAATCTGCAGGGAGCCAAGTATGTACAGTATATATGACTGAAGATTCAGTGTGGACTTGCTACCAGACAGACTACATCAATAAGTAGGCTTAAAGTGGTTGTAAACCTCAGATATGAAAAGGTAAGCATTTACAGTAAATGTAAAATGGTAGTATCTGAAGTATATTCATAAGGGCAGGAACAGTTAGAGAGGAAGAAAGGGAAGTATATTCAAAGGGGAGAAATAGAAAATGTGAAATTATGGTATTGAAGTATGTTCATAAGGCCAGGGATAGAGGGAGAAGGTGTAAGTGGACAAGGTAAGTAGAAAGAAGGTAGGAAGGGGAGGACTGACAAGGGGACGGGCAACCATAAGAGGCAAAATACATGCTTTGGTCTTCCCTTTCATGACGGTCCTCAGAAGGCTCAGTAATCTGCAGGGAGCCAAGTATGTACAGTATATATGACTGAAGATTCAGTGTGGACTTGCTACCAGACAGACTACATCAATAAGTAGGCTTAAAGTGGTTGTAAACCTCAGATATGAAATATGAACACAGTACATGCTTCTATAATGTGTATTTTTTTTTCTCCATCCAAAAGCACTGAGTCTGATTTCTGTCTGCTGCCTCACTCCTCTGCTATCAGCATGAGTCACTTCTGAAAGGTTTTCCTAACACCAAGAGATAAAAAAAGGTGACGGGGAGGAGAGCTACAGCGCACACCTGTACTATGAAGAGCTGGTGTGTCCCTTTCCTCTAATCAGGGCTCAGAGCTGTCTTCACTGAGATCTGCACTGTGAGACTTCAGATCCCGCACCCTGCTTTTCAGAGCTGAGAGATCCTGTTGAAATTCTGAACATTGAACTTATGTAGAAGACAGATGGCTGCAGATAAACATGTACCACCTTTGTAGAAGGATTTGTTTCATTTCTTGCTGGTCACTTCACTGGGTATATGTGAGGGTTTTCCATCACTTTTAATTCTGCCCTCCTTCCAGGAGATCATCCATTCTATGAGATTAATTTCCAGGAGATCATTCATTGCATGAGAATAATTCTCAGGAGATCATTTCCAGCAGAACATATATTCCATGAGCACAATTCCCAGGAAATCATTTCCAGGAGATCATCCATTCCATGAGATTAATTCCCAGATGATCATTACCAGAGGAACATCCATTCTATAAGATTATTTCCCAGGAGATCATCTATTCCTTGAGAGTAACTTTGAAGCCCCATTCCACAATCTTGGAGACATCATGTTTATGCTAGTATTTAGCTATACTGGCGTGGGCTTCTGATAGAATATGTCACAGTAGCAGCACAGCAGCCTTTTTTATAAATTTATATGAGCCTGGGATCATAGCTAGTAATGTGATTTGAGGTTCATTAGGTGTTGTGTCAACTGTTATTTTTTGTAAATCTCCAGAATCTGATTGCAGTGTGGTTTCACTCAAGAACAGTCCCCGTCCCTGTCCTTCACCCATATGATTCATCCTGTAAGCAGCTGCTGTGCATCTCCAGCATGTCTCAGGTGTGGTGGCATCAAATCTGTGTATGTCTATGGGTCATCTGTACCACCTTGTCAGGATTATATCATTTTAATCTTGTGTTCTCCTAAAGAGTGACAATTTATGTGTCAACTTCATGGCTTGAGGCCCACATTCATTTATTGACTTTGGTTCTGCTTTCCAGTTAGTAGTGAACTTAGAAAGTTTAGAATTGGTCTCTCTGAATGGTAGCTTCTGGGTGGTGGAGATGGCGCATGAGAGTATAGCACCCTGACATATTTCCTAATAAGATTCATCTTAAAAAATGTGTGGACGTTGGCTGAAGGTTGTGTAATTCTTGGGTAAAAACACAGATAAATAGATTCATAAATGCCATTCACTTAGAGTTCACATCACTCATTTATATTACTTAAAATTTTCACATATTTATTCTACTTTGATGTTCATATATATATATATATATATATATATATATATATACTGCATATATGTAATAAGGTCTATTTTAAAGTGTTAGCTGAAATCATTTTGCTAGGTTTTTTTTTTTAACAATCCTTTTTCCCTCTCTTTTTTTGGTGAGTTTCAGTGATAATTTATTTCATTCCTTTACATCCTATTACACTGCCAACCATTTACTACCAGTATTCCTATTGTTGCCGAAATGAATAGATTTAATGTACCATGACGCTACTTGAGGAGGGCTTCAGCATGAACAAACAAATAATGCACAATTACTTGTAATACACACAGAATGACGGAAAGCACATAGCTGGAATCTATTTGATTAAACATTGCTGCTGTACTAGGTTACTAGTTACTTGACTGTTGCTGCTGTTTTGTTTTATGTAATTGTTTTTTTACATATGCTTCCTATTTATTCTATACTTTGCTGACAAATGCAAACGGTTTAATTACTCTAGAAGAAGAGTAAGAAAACAAACATTTGGAACTGCTTTATTTTGATGTGTAAAAGTTGTTTGGTAGCATCAACAAAAACTGTTTATGATAAATAGTCCATGTGTATGTTGGATATAAATGACAGAATCTGCGAAAAATATTGTTTTGCAGGAGCTGACAGCTTGTTGTCTTTTATTGTTCTTAAATATGTTTCATTGTCTTTCTCCAACTGCATCATTTTAAAGAGGGCCTGTCAGTAGATCCTCTAACATTGTTTGCATGCTTCATTTTATTGGAACTCAGACTTCAGACTATCTTTAACCACTTAAGCTCCAGAAGATTTTACCCCCTTCATTACCAGGCCATTTTGTGCTATTTAGCGCTGCGTTACTTTAACCGCTTCAGCCCCAGAAGTTTTTACCCCCTTCCTGACCAGAGCACATTTTGCGATTCGGCACTGCGCCATTTTAACTGACAATTGCGCGGTCGTGCAACATTGCACACAAACAAAATTGACGTCCTTTTTTTCCCACAAATAGAGCTTTCTTTTGGTGGTATTTGATCACCTCTGCGGATTTTATTTTTTGCGCTATAAACAAAAAAAGAGCGCCAAATTTTGAAAAAACACATTATTTTTTTACTTTTTGCTATAATAAATATCCCCCAAAATATATATATAAAAAATTTTTTTTTTTCCTCAGTTAAGGCCGATATGTATTCTTCTACATATTTTTGGTAAAAGAAAATCACAATAAGCGTATATTGATTGGTTTGCGCAAAAGTATTAGCGTCTACAAAATAGGGTATAGTTTTATGGCATTTTTATTATTAATTTTATTTTTTACTAGTAATGGCGGCGAACTGCGATGTTTATCGGGATCAACATTATGGCGGACGTGTCGGACAATTTTGACACATTTTTGGGACCATTGGCATTTATATAGTGATCAGTGCTATAAAAATTCATTAATTACTGTAAAAATGTAACTGGCGGGGAAGGGGTTAACAGACGATCTGTCACTTCTCCCCTCGGAGAACCGGAAACTGTGTGTTTACACACACAGATCCTGGTTCTCCTTGTGCCTCGAGCGATCGCTTGAGCCCGGCGGTGATCGTGGGCACCCGCATCGGCTCCGTGGGCGAGCAGGGGGCGCGTGCGAGCCCCTAGTGGGCAAAATGGGAACCGACGTAACATGACGGCGGTTCGCGCAGCCGTGCCATGTTGCCGTAGTATAACTGCGGTGGCTGGTCGGCAAGCGGTTAACTGGTAATTGGGCAGTCGTGCAATGTTGTACCCAAACAAAATTTAACCTTTTTTTTCACCTTAGTACACAAAACATACCCTTACTCTTTTTATTTTATTGTGGCGCACCACAACACCTGGCAGGTGCATTGTGGTACACTGTAGTGCACAGGTAATGCCCGCTACTATTATAGTGTGTGGAAGTACCAATGTGTTTTTGCAATGTACTGTATAAGTGTGGCTTAATTGCAAAAGCAACAAAGTGCTTTTTGCTCTGCAAATGTCTCAAGCATTCACTCAGCTGTCATGAATCTAGTGGCCATAATGTGGTATTTTCCTGAAATGTCTCAATCAGGAAATACTGCATTATGGCCACTAGATGGTGTTGACGAACTAGGCAATAAACATATTTCAAGCAGGTAAAAATGCAGGTCATCAGAAGATCAACTGCAGGTCAAATACACCTGTCAGAGAAATCTGAATGATCTCAGAAGCATCTTAAATTGACGCCATTGAAATAAGCCCAAAGCCGGTTGACACAGGCCCTTACCATGTCTATATCTTATCTCATAATTTGTTCTTCAGAATGGTTATTTCAAAAATGTAAATTTTACTAATGCCTGCTTTGCATGTGGCATTTATACGGAAGGATCGAAATTTTGCCTTTTTTTTTTGTCAAAATCAAAAATTAATTGAAAACATAGGAGGAGATGGGATCAAAATTGCCACTATTGAATCTGGTGGAAAACAATTGCTTTTGACACAATTGCCATAGTGTTTTTATTTGATCTTTACTCTACTATTATGAAGCTGCACATTTTTTGCTCAGTTTCTTCTTTAGAATTTTGGTGGTCAATCAAACCAACTTGTGAGTGGTAGATTGCTTAGTTGCTGGTAATTACTTGCACTTATATGTTCAATTCCCAGTGAATGGCATGGGGTTCAAAATCACTGACAATTGCCACATTTATAGCCAGCTTTAGGCAAGCCATTATAATTGTATCACATGGAATGGATAATGTACTGCTAAAAGTCTCTATTTCTCATGAATCAGCATTTTATCTATGATATATTTTATCACCGCTTCATATAGCTATACCAGTAAATACTTCATTGAAAATCACAGTTGTCACTATCCTGAAGCTAGCTGTACTATAAGTGTGAAGTTCTTTTTAGATTGATTCATACACTACAAATACTGCAAAAAAACTTACATTAATGTTCATGTGGTAAATTCAGTTGTTCTGTGTAATATGGCCTTATGTGAACTAAAAATGTTGATTTAAGTTAAGTAACACTAATGAAAACATGACATTGTGATAATTTTGTGAATTGATCCTATTACCTTACAAAATCACTGCAATGCCCAAAAGATGTGTGACAAACGAATCCAGAACACGTGAGAGAACAAAATCAGCAGCTTTCTGGCATTCCCAGGCTACATTCATGCTGTGGTGGGTAGATGAGCTGACATTCTCCTTAGTCCATGCTTTGATTGCATCTACAACTGCAGGAGAATGGTTAAAGAAGCAAAAACATGTACACCATTGTTGAAAAGATTTCTTTAGTGCCATGCACTGAGACAACAGGTCCAGATGCCATTCTAAGACTTGCTAGGAACCGAGGAGGATGGGGTAAGGGAGCATCTTACCCCCTGGCCAATACTAGTAAGATATGTTGGGTTGGTGGCCCTGAGTGGAGATACTTCATTAATCTGACCAGTGGCAGTTGGTGCTCAACATTTTGGAGGAGGCACAAAGAAACTAAAAAGTTCTGAAAAATAAAAAAAAAATCAATTGCAGCCTCACTGTGCCATCAAATGCAACCACTGTGCCCATCAAATGCAGCCACTGTGTCCATCAAATGCAGCCAGTGTGCCATCAATTGCAGCCTCACTGTGCCATCAAATGCAACCACTGTGCCCATCAAATGCAACCACTGTGTCCATCAAATGCAGCCAGTGTGCCATCAATTGCAGCCTCACTGTGCCATCAAATGCAACCACTGTGCCATCAAATGCAACCACTGTGTCCATCAAATGCAGCCAGTGTGCCATCAATTTCAGCCACTGTGCCCATCAATTGCAGCCACTGTGCCCATCAATTGCAGCCACTGGGCCATCACACCATATGACCACATAGTGCTAAGCCCACTACTGCGTAAAAGTACCCCATTATTGTTGTGAGGGTCCTGACCAGATCCCTTGGGTTGGAACACCCCATCCTCCCATTACCTCTTATTAATGCACACCTGTGTTATAGGAGGAGCCCTTATAGTTCTCCCATAAAGTGTTTGTCTCCCATGGTTGAGACGCAGGATCTTTCATTCGATGAATAGTGTAGGACCCACTGATAATGGGATAGTTTCATAGTTTCATAGTTAGTAAGGTTGAATAAAGACACCAGTCCATCCAGTTCAACCTGAGTGAGTGTCTACAATTGTCCCTATCCCTGTACATAGCACACTTACATAACATGTCCCTACCCTCAAGGAGCCCACAATCCAAGGTCCCCATTCATATACTAGGGCTAATTTTGGACAGAAGCCATGTCTTTGGATTGTGGGAGGAAACCGGAGTACCCGGAGGAAACCCACGCAGGCACAGGAAGAACATGCAAACTCCAGGCAGGTAGTGTCGTGGTTGGGATTTGAACCAGTGACCCTTGTTACTGCTAGGTGAGAGTGCTAACCACTACACCACTGTGCCGCCCAAGGATACTTTGATGTAGTAGTGGGTTTAGCACTATATGGTGTGACCAAATCCCCATCATTTTTGAATATGTTCAGGTGTTTTAAACAGCCGTGCAGGATTTAATGTCATTTTTGTATGTGTGCGCTATAATCTATTTTGTTCTGTCATGCAAAAGAAACTCCTGCGCCTTTCTGTGGGATGAGCTGCGCGCAAATTTCTCATGCGTGTTTTGCTGTGATTTTAGCGCGATTTGGAATCGCGGGCAGAATTGTGTCGATTCTTGGCGCAATTCCAAATTGCTAGGTGTGAATGGAGCTTAATAGTCTTGAAATTTTAATTTGCCCCGCACAGATTCGTGGCACCCTGTGCCAGATGTAGCAAAGCGCCCCCAAAAAATAACCAAACTTCCTCCATGTTTCTCACTTGATACGGATTTCTTTTATTTTAAATCTTTATTTCTTTGTCTGTGAACATAGAGCTGATATGATTGCCAAAAAGCTCCAATTTTGTCTCATCTGTCCAAGGGGCATGTTAATATGCATTGTAGCAATATCCAATCTGCCTATTTATGTGTCTTGTCAAGGTGGTATAGGGTCCTGAAGACGTTAGGTGCAGCGTACCCTTCAACTTCAGATAGGTGTTGGCAAGGTTGTGGCTTACAAGGATGTCACTCTCATATTTGGTGGGATTATCATAGTTATTTAGTTGGTGAGGTTGAAAAAGACACAAGTCCATCAAGTCCAACCTGTGTGTGTGCTTTTATGTCAGTGTTACATTGTATATCCCTGTATGTTAAGGTTGTTTAGATGCCTATCTAATCGTTTCTTTTAATTATCTATGCTCCCTGCTGAAACCGATGCTAGAGGAGGAGAATTCCACATACTTACAGCTCTTACAGTAACGAACCCTCCACGCAGTATAAGGTTAAACCGCTTCTCTTCTAATTTTAGTGAATGGTCGTGTGTCTTTTTAATTTCCCTTTCGCAAACAAGTTTTATCCCTATTGTGGGGTCCCCAGTAAGGTATTTGTACATTGAAATCATATCCCCTCTCAAGTGTCTAATCTTCATAGAGAATACGTTTAATGCTCATAATCTTTCTTCATAACTAAGGTTCTCCAGTCCCTTTATTAGCTTTGTTGCCCTTCTCTGGACTCTCTCTACATCCTTTCTGAGGACTGGTGCCCAGAACTGGACGGCATACTCCAGCCCGGACCAAAGTAATGTTAATCCCCTTTTTAATGCATGCCAATATTCTGTTGGCTTTGCTTGCAGCAGCCTGGCATTCCAAGCCATTGCTGAGCCTATCATCTACTAGGACACCCAGGTCCTTTTCCATCCTAGATTCCCCCAAAGGTTCTCCCCCTAATGAGTAGATTGCATCCATATTTTTGCCACACATATGCATTATTTTACATTTTTCTACATTAAACCTCATTTGCCACGTATTTGCCCACCCCATTCACTTGTTCAGATCTTTTTGCAAGGTTTCCACATCGTGCTGAGAAATGATTGCCCTGCTTAGCTTAGTGTTGTCCGCAGATACTAAGATTGAGCTTTTTATCCTATCCTCCAGGTCATTTATAATTAATTAAATAGGATTGATCCCAGGACAGAACCCTGGGGGACCCCACTTTCAATACTGGACCCCTCCCCATTTATCACTACCCTCTGAACTCGCCCCTGTAGCCAGTTTTCAATCCATGTACTCACTCTTTGGTCCATGCCGACAGACCTTAGTTTGGACAGTAAACGTTTATGGGGAACTGTATCAAATGCCTTTGCAAAATCCAGATACATCACGTCTATGGGCCTTCCTTTATCTAGATGGCTGCTCACCTCCTCATAGAAGGTTAATTGATTGGTTTGGCAAAAGCGATTCTTCATGAATCCATGATGATTACTGCTAATGATACCATTTTCCTTACTAAAATCTTGAATATAGTCCCTTATCACCCCCTCCAAGAAATTGTAAACTATTGACGTTAGGCTAACTGGTCTACAGTTCCCAGGGATATATCTTGGTCCTTTTTTAAATATTGGTGCTACATTGGCTTTTCTCCAATCATCTGGTACCATTCCAGTCAGTAGACTGTTCATAAAAATTAAAACAATGGTCTGGTAATTTCTTGACTGAGTTTGTTAAGGACCCTCGGGTGCAAGCCATCTGGTCCTGATTGAATGAATGAATGATTTGTATAGCGCTGCAAATGCGAACTGAATCGCCTTAAGGCACTTGTCTGCCCTTGTTGTCCTGCTATATTAGAAGAGGTGGGTCTTGAGTTTTAAGCTTTTCAAGTTTACTCCTAATTCTATCCTCTGTTAGCCATGAGGGTGCTTCCTGTGACATGTCATGAGGATAAACCTTGCACTTTTGGTTACTGAAGCCCCCCGTTTCCCTCCTGAAGACTGAGCAGAAGAATAAATTCAATACCTTTGCCATCTATTCATCCCTTGTAACCAGATTCCCTTCATCATTCTTTATGGGGCCAATATGATCTGACCTCCCTCTTTTACTATTTATGTACTTAAAGAATTTCTTTGGATTTTTTTTTACTCTCCTCCGCTATGTGCCTTTTGTGTTCTATCTTAGCGGCCCTGATTAGGCCATACTGGACTAAGATTAGGAATTTGGATAGTTAAAATGATCACTGTGCTGATTCTTAATGACCCGTACAAAGTATTTTTCATGACGCTTTAGAGTTCTATAGAGGCTTATAGGAAGAGCAGCATCCCCCACTTATTAGATGCTGCTAGGTGTTAAAACCAGTTTCCTGGAAAAACCACAAACACCTTCTATGGCGCACTGAATGAAACAAGTTATAGATATTATTGAAGCTGAGAAATTGTTGCACATCTGCAAGAATAGACTTGAAAAATGTCAAGCTTAATGAGCACCTTGGATAAGGTTCATAAACAGCAAAGGGAACTAGATTTAAAGGACCATGTATTTTGCTGTAGGTTAAAACAAGGCCAACTTGCTCCATTGTTTTCGTACATTTTCTTTGGATGTTTATTCTTTAGCTCCACGGTGCTGGTAATTTAAGGACCATTTTATTACCCTGCCCCCCCCCCCCTTTTTTTTCTTGTTTTCTTTGGTATAACTTGCCATTGTATATGGATCATATGAATTACAGTTTAGAGCAGAGGTCTGCAAACTGTGACCTACGGGCCAGATGTGGCCCTTTGCTTACCTTTATCTGGCCCTTGGTGCATTGTTCCTCCCACTGATTCAAGCCACTAATCCTTCATCTATCAACTATCAATCCTTCAACGATGAGGCACCATTCCTCCCACTGACATCAACATTGTGGAACAATTCTTCAGTGGACACCAGTGATGGGGCACTATTCCTTCCACTGATACCAATGATGAGACACCATTCTTCCCACTGACACCTACACTGGCATACCTTCCACTGACACTAATGATAAGGCATAATTCTTCCCACTAATACCAATGACAGGGCACTATCCTTCCTCCTACAGACCATGGGTGCTATCTAATTTTTACTCCCACTGACCACCAAGCCAGCGACATGGTTTACTCCCACTGATGTTGGGGCACTTTCGACTCTTATTGGCTATAGTCCAGCCCCCCTAAATTTTGAAAAGTTTGGAGACCCCTGGTTTAGACTACGAATGTTGTTTCTGTTTTTTATTTATTTTCAGTACTTTCCCTTCCCTTTTTTATTCAGTATGAGACATTTTTGTGCAGCATTAATAAGGAAACAAAGATTATTAAAGAAAATGCCATACAACAGAGTGTGAATACTCACAAAGTCACTAAAGCATTCATTTTGTGTAGAGTGCAATATCCCTGGTTGATCCTGCCTTCAGCTGTCCCTCTTATCTTGTTTGCATTCTCCTAGTGTCAGTTATTTTCTAAGCTCTCCATTTCTTCCTTTTTCTTTATCTGTGCAGCCCACATGACTATAGAGTCACACATGTGGGTGTATACATAAAGGTAAATTATACTCCCCTCTCTCCTCCATGTCCTCCTATTGCTAAACACTAGAGGTGTGGGATATAGTATGCTGATTAATAGAAATCAATATTAAATATGTCAAATGTAATTGTTAATACCTGAAAAGAAAAAAAGAGCCTTGGATGGAGATGCTGTCTGAACAAAATGAATGCTAGTGTCAGTCATCTTTGACTCCACCTACTCCATATTAATGCACAAGAAATACACATTTGATGTCCATTAAAGATTTATTTGGATATCTATAATTTAAGCTGAATTGCTCTTCTGAACTGTTTTTTTTTTTAGTCATGTGACTGTCACAGCATCAATAAGGGTTGTGCAGACACCGTAGAGAGTATACATCAGCAGAGTAATAAAAGCCCCTCCCGAATATCTTTCCCTGCAGTAGCCAAAGAACAGGGAAAGATCATGTGACCACACAAAACCACTGCAGAAATAAGGTACCTAGAGGATAAAAAAGAAATAAATAAAATGGCATTATATATATATATGATTTATGTGAATTAATTATGGCAAATAAAACTTCTCTGTGTAGTATCACTTTCAATCTTAGGTCAAATTTCCTCTTGCAGGGAGGTTGGCTACCCTCCCATGGATCTTAAACTTCTTAAAAATATTTGCACCTGTAGCCACAAGAACATCAAGTTGCTTAGGCCCCTTTCACACTGGGGCGGTTTTCAGGCACAGATTCAGGTACAGCGATAAAAATAGCGCCTGTACACCGCCTGAAAAAACTGGCCCCATTCACTCCAGTGTGAAAGCCGGCGGGCTTTCACACTGGAGCGGTGCGCTAGCAGGACGGTAAAAAAAAGTCCTGCTAGCAGCATCTTTGGAGCGGTATAGGAGTGGTGTATTCACCGCTCCTATACCGCTCCTACCCATTGATTTCAATGGGACACTGCGGTAATACTGTGGCAATACCGCCGCAAAGCGCCGATACGGTGGCGATTTGTGGGGGATTTTAACCCTTTTTTGGCCGCTCGCGGGGGATAAAACTGCCCCACGAGCGGCCGAATACCACGGCTAAAACGACAGTAAAGCAGCGCTAAATATATCGCTGCTTTACTGTCGCCGCGGCTCCCGCCCCAGTGTGAAAGGGGCCTTAGGGATGGTCTTATAGCCTTTATCTTTGGTATGCTAGTCTAGACTTTTCCTACTGATCTCCCCAGACAGCTCTCTCCTTTGCTTTCTATGGTCCCTTTGGTCCTTGTTTAGCTTGGTGCACACTGTGGGACTGAATTTTCTAAAGAAAAATTGGTTGTTCACTTACAAGGTCATTTTCCCCAGATCTTAGCGAATGTGGTGAAGTTTCACTTTACAAAGACTACCCAATCAATCGTGCAAAGAAAATTAAAAATTGCATTTTTGCTTGCATATAATTGGATGATGAAGTCAACAGAGCTTCAGGAAATGCATAACAAATCGACAGGTATGAATAAAGGCTTACAGAAAATATTTGTCATTACTTTAAGCCATGGGTGCTCAACCTGTGGCCCTCCAGCTGTTGCAGAACTACAAGTACCATGACAGTTACAAGCATGACTATCAAATGCAGAAGCGTGATTGGACTTGTAGTTCCTCAACAGCTGGAGGACCACAGGTTGAGCACCCATGCTTTAAGCCATAGAAGAAATCATAAACACAAAATGAACCACACTTTTAATACCAAATATGAAAACGTACGAAAGAAGAGAAAAGAGATGGATCATAGGATCACCACTGCAAAGTGCAATTGTGCTTGGTAACTTGCAGCAGCCATTTATTGGCCTGCAAATGTCAAAATTTAGAAATCTGATTTGTGACTGTCGTGCTAATAAATATGTCTATGTGTTTTATGTATTTAGTTCCAGTTTTAGTTAAAGCATTCAGTAAAATACTGTACAGCATATACAAGTACAGCGCATACAGTACATATAGACTTTTCTTCTAAACACAGAGAACTAACCTCTGCTTAGTTTCAAAATATGTATAACACACTGGGCACCACAGTGGGTTAGTGGTAAGAACTTCTGCCGTCTAGCATTGGTTCAAGTCTCAGGCAGGAAGCTATCCGCAAGGAGTTTGCATGTTCTTCCTAGGTTTGTGTGGGTTTCCTCCCACACTCCAAAGACATGCTGGTAGATAAATTGGCTACACACATTTGCTATAATATGCTGCATGCTGGTACCGAAACCCAAGTAATTGGAAAGGCCTGGTGACCTACTTTGTAAAAAATTCTATGGAAAAAAGGTCTCAAGTAAGCACGGTGCCCACAGAGCTAGCCCTTAGAACTGCTGAGAGTTGAATACGGCTGAAAAAGACACATACACCATGCATTAGATGACACAGACTGATAGATATTGAGGGCACACACTAAACAGACACTGGACTGGCTAACTTACACAACAGATGTACCTGGGTGATTTTCAGGTACAGTGAAGCTCTGTCAGTGCTATAACAAAGTGACTCCTACTTTGAAAAGCTTATCTTAGTTTAGAAAACTAATTTAAAAGTCTGTGTGGTTTTAATTGGATTGGGCAAGTCTTGCCAAATACAGGTAGCAATTATAGTGATGTTGGTAGGGCATGATTTGACAGTGTTTACAAAGCATTTTAAAAGCTTTCAGTGAATCATACTTTTTTCTTGAACATAGTTTTTGCATTTATTATAATATTTTTAAAATAATTAAATTTTTTATTTTTGTTTAGGTAAACATGAATTATTGGATTTGAATATTATACAGAGCTCTAACCATCTAGCAAGTGGAGCTTTAGGCTCCTTCTCTCATGTTTTCCTCTATTTCTTTAGCAAATTTTTTGTTAAAAAGAAAAACTGTTTATAGAGCCCGATAACTGAAGCTGAAATAACACGGCATAGTGAATAATGGTAAACGTATCCCTTATCAGACAGCTCTGTCTGGGAGAGATTAGAAAGCAGGGCTCTTCTGCTAGACTGTGTTCCAGGGCCGGCACTACCACTAGGCAAACTAGGCAGCCACCTAGGGCGCAGCCACAGCCACTGGCTTACCTAATCTCTGCTGGGAGGAGAGGGCGCCTGGAGCTTGTCAATGCGCCCCATCCTTTACCCGGCTGTCTAGCACCAGAAATGTCTGTGGTGGCACGGCAGCAGGCAGCAATCAGCAGGACCCTTGGGGCAGTGCGGGCGGCCGGGGATCCATCGCTACATGACAGTGATCAGCGAGGGGCTGGCCGAGGGCAGATAAGCCTGAGAGCTCGGGGCTCGGGAGAAGAGCTCCACCATGGCACCGCCTCCGCCTTGACCTGGCCCCCTGACACCCCCCCAGGCAGCAAGAAGCAGCGGGCGCAGCGTACCCCGCGCTTCCAGAGCATGGACTGCTCGAACTTCCTCTCCGCGCTCCAGCATGAGGCCTGGAGCTGGAGGGCAGGCTAACTGGGGGCACAGAGCTGTCTAAGAGGATGGGCAGGAGCCGCAGGCTGCTGCGGGAGCAGCTGGAATTGAATGGATCGAAGCAGGAGACTAACATCATGGTATGGAAGGTGCCGTCCGTCATCATACACAGACCTGGCCTGCAGATCTGCACTGGGACAGAGGAGGGACTGCAGGAGCAGGGCTATGGGTCTCTTTCCTCTTTCCCCAACTCCCTCCTCCCTCTCTCTTAGCCCCCCTCCCTTCTCTCTCAGCCCTCCCCTCTCTCTCAGCCCCCTCTCTCTCAGCCCCCTCTCTCTAAGCCCCCTCTCTCGGCCCTCCTCTCAGCCCTCCCATCTCTCTCAGCCCACCTCTCAGCCTTCCCCTCTCTCTCAGCCCCTCTCTCAGCCCCCCTCTCAGCACTTCCATCTCTCTCAGCCCTCTCCATCTTTCTCAGCCCCCCTCTCTCACCCCCTCTCTTCCAGCCCCTCCCCACCCACCCCCTCTCTCTCAGCCAACCTTTCAGCCCTTCCCTCCTCTCAGTCCTCCCCTTTCTCTCTCAGCCCCCCTCTCAGCTCCCCCTCTCTCAGCCCCTCTCTCTCTCTCATCCATCCTTTCTCTCTCAGCCATCCACCTCTCTCAGCCCCCTCTCAACCCTCCCTATTCTCTCAGCCCCCACTTCTCTCTCAGCCCACCCTTCTCTCTCAACCCTCCCTTCTCTCTCAGCCCCCTCCCTTCTCTCTCAGCACCCCCTCTCAGCTCTCCCCTCTCTCTCAGGCCCCCCTCTCTCAGCCCCTCCCTCTCTCACCCCCCTCTCTCAGCCCCCTCTCTCAGCCCTCCCTTCTCTCTCTGCCCTCTTTATTCTCTCAGCCCTCCCCCCTCTCTAAGCCGTCCCTCTCTAAACCCACCCTTCTCTCTCAGCCCACCCTTCTCTCTCAGCCCTCTCTCCTCTATTAGCCCTCCCCCTCTCAGCCCCCACTCTCTCAAACCCCCTTCTCTATCAGCCCTCATTCTCCCCCCTCTCACCCAGACCTCCCTCTTCCCTCCCTCTCTCAACCCCCTCTCACTAAGCCCTCCCTCTCCCCTCCCCTCTCTCTCAACACTCACTCTCTCAACCCCCCTCTCTCTAAGCCCTCCCTTTCCCCTCCCTCTCTCATCCCCCTCTCCCCCCCTCTCCTCTCTCAGCCCTCAGCACAATTCTACAGAGACTCTCGAGAGGAATGTAGGGCAGCTCCTCAGGCTCACCTCAGAGTAGCAACAAGAACACACAAAGGGCAAAGCTCAGGGCACCAGCTCAGTGGCAGGATCATGAGGCTCAGCAGCAAAATCAGCAGGCAGACAGGAAGGCGTGGCAGCCAGGCAGGTGGAGGTCTCAGCTCGAGGGAGTATCCAGAGCACAGTGGGGGGAGGGGAAGTAGGCAGGGATGGCAGGGGAGCAGAAGATGATCGAACAGGGGGCAGTCAGAGGTCTCCCAACGGGGAAGCTCTCAACAGAGATCAACAGGCAGTCCAGCAGGTGGCAGTCGAGGTCAGAAGGCAGGCAGCCACAGAGGACACAGACCCAAGGGACCTCAAGATCTCAGAGTCTCACAGAGGGGAGAGCATGCAGAATCATACAGAGGTCAACTCACAGGGAGGCCAAGTCCAGCTTCAGCCATGGTCCACAGAGATCAGGAGTCTTCTCTCACAGGGGGCAGAGAGGTAAGCGAAAGAAAGGGAGGCTCCTCAGAGGGCAGCACTTCTCTTCACAAGCAAGAGAGACAGGGCACATCAGAAGGCAAGGGCAACCATCTCAGGCAGGGAGGAATTCGGCTCTCAAAATAGAGAGAGATCAAGGGAGCACAGCTCACAGCAGGGGAGACAGAAGCTCAGAGAGGCAGTAGGCAGCAACCTCCACTCAGCTCAGAGGGAAGGATGCTCCTCTCACATCTTCATCACCTCAGATCTCACAAAAGGGAACTCACCAGTCAGCAGGGAAGGAGCAGAATCAAGACACACACATCTCAAAAGGTGGTGCAGTGAGAGACAGGGCAGGGCTCCGTACACAAGTCCAGGCAAGCAACATACTCAGTCAGGCAGCACAGCCAAATTCTCTCAGCCCCCCTCCCCTCTCTCAACCCCCTCTCACTCCCTCCCAGCCCCTCCCTCTCTCTCAGCCCCCCCCCTCCCTTTCTCTCCCTCTCTCTCAGTCCCCCTCTTTCTCAGCCCTCTCTCAACCCCCCTCTCTCTCAACACTCACTCTCTCAACCCCCCTCTCTCTAAGCCCTCCCTTTCCCCTCCCTTTCCCCTCCCCTCTCATCCCCTCTCCCCTCCCTCTCTCTCAGCCCCCCTCTCTCTCAGCCCCTCTCTCTTAGCCATCCCTCTCCCCTCCCTCTCCCCTCCCTATCTCAGCCCCCCTCTTTCTCAGCCCTCTCTCAGCCCCTATCTTTCAGTCCTCCTTCTCCCCTCCCTCTCTCATCCCCTCTCCCCTCCCTCCCTCCCTCAGCCCCCTCTCTCAACCCCCCTCTCAGCCCCCTCTCTCTCTCAGTCCTCCCTCTCCCCTCCCTCTCTCAGCTCTCTCTCAGCCCTCCCCTCTCTCTCAGCCCCCTCTCTCAGCCCCCTCTCAGCCCCCCTCTCTCTCAGCCCTCCATCTCCCCTTCATCTCTCAGCCCCCTTTTTCTCAGCCCTCTCTCATCCCCCATATCTCTTAGCCCTCCCTCTTTCCGCCCCCTCTCTCAGCCCTCCCTCTTCCCTCCCCCCAACCCCCCTATCTCTGGGGTGGGGTAAATTAGGTGGTCTTGCCTAGGGCTCAAAATTGTTTAGCACCGGCTCTGCCTCATTCACAAGGGTGTACTTAAGTGTACATCAGAGTGAAGGGCTATGTTTGTCCACACAGGATGCACAGGTGTTTTGTGCATCTGCACGCAGGCAGTCCCATTCATGTCTATTGTGTTTGGGGACATGCACACCCACATAAATACCAAACTGGGAGTAGCAGCTGCTGCATCCCAATAGACATGAACGGGATGTCTGCATGCGGATGCACAGAACACCTGTACATCCCATGCGGACAAACACAAACCTTTGCAAAGATGTATGCTTAGGCACACCTGTGTGAATGAGGCACCAGTAGTGCTTCTAACATCCCTTGTTGTGTGTAAAATGTTTATTTGTAAAAATAAATATATTTATATATATATATATACACACACACAGTGCCGAAGGACAAAATAAGTGAACCCGTGGGTTTAATAGCTGGTCAAATCTCCTTTGGAAGCAATTACTTTTGGAAGCTCTGGATCATACCTGCACCGCATTCAGTAGGAAGTTTTGATCATTTCTTTTTACAAAACTGCTTCACCTCAGACAAATTAGTATGATGTATGGTGTAAATGGCTTTTTTGAGGTCATTCCATAGCATCTCTATGGGGTTAAGGTCTGGGCTCTGACTGGGCCACTCCAAAAGGTGCATGTTCTTTCTCTGATGCCAGTTTGTGGTGGATTTATAGTACATTGATGCTTACTGCAGGGTCATTGTCCTGCTGCATCACCAAACTTCTACTAAGCTTCAGTTGGTGGACCTCTACCCCAAAAAATATATTTTGGTAAACTTGGGAATCCATTTTCCCCTGAATGATGACAAGTTGTCCAGGCAGCAACGCAAGCCCAAATCATAATGTTCCTTCCACCATACTTACTGTTCGGATGATGTTTTGATGTTGGAAAGCTGTGCCATTTTTGCGTCATACATGCTGGGTGTTCCTAAACAATGCAACTTTTGTTTCATCAGTCCACAAAACATTTTCCCAGTGGTGTTGCAATTTGCTAAGGTGCTCCTTGGCAAACTTCAGGCATGCAGCAATGGTGTCTTTTTTTGGAGAATAAAGACTTCCTTCGTGGTGTTCTGCCATAGACACCCTGCCTATTCAAAGATTTATGTATAGTAGACTCATGAACAGGGATGTTTGCCAGTTCCAGCAATGTCTTCAAGGCTTTAGCTGTTATTCACTGGTTCTTCTTTACCTCATTTGTAGGATTAGTGTCAGGTGTATGGTTATATTTATTCTGCAGCAGGACAACAACCCCACACATACAGCCAACATCATTAAGAACTATCTTTAGCATATAGAAGATCAAGGAGTTATGGAAGTGATGGTTTGGCCCCCACAGAACCCTGATCACAACATCATCGAAACTGCCTGGGATTACATGAAGAGACAGAAGTATTTGAGGCCGGCTACATCCACATAAGATCTGTGGTTAGTTCTCCAAGATGTTTGGAACAACCTAAAAACAGAGTGAGACAATCAGCGCAGTCACTATCTCCAAAACACCAAAAAATAAAACAATAAAAAAATAAAACAAAAGTTGCAAGCTAAACACAATTAAAGTGATTTCATTGCACTTTCAAATAAACATATATATCAAATAATGCAGTGCAACATTATAAAAATATATACATCCTTCCTGTAACACATGAAAGTCCAAAGTTGCGCTGCATCGTTTGATATACAGTATGTGTTTGGAACAACCTACCTGCTGAGTTCCTTAAAAAACTGTGCAAGTGTACCTAAAAGAATTGATGCAGGTTTAAAATCAAAAGGTGGTCAAACCAAATATTGATTTGATTTTTCTTCTGTTTGCTCACTTTGCATTTTATAAATTGATAAGCATAAACAAATAAAATATATATTTTTGAAAACATTCTTACTTTATATATATATATATGTAGTGCTACCCCCACAGGAGCCGCTTGAATATTGTTGGTTCCTTACTCAGCCTCTTCAACCCCAAGAACAGATCCAACTCCACTGGCACACCTGGACTTAATGTAGTGTAGATAACACAGTAAAAGGACACAGGTTATAGTGAACACAGTGAGAGACTTTACTGTACATTTGCTTAACCCCTTCAATACCCGCCCATAGTCATATGACGCCCACAAGGTGGATCTACCATCCTGGGTGGGCGTCATATGACGTCCTCCCATTCCCGGCCGTCTGGGGGGCGCGCGCACGCCGGCGGCGGCGTGCGCCCCCGCGGCGTCGCTCGGGACCTTGTGCGGGTGCCCGGCGGCCTCGATGTCCGCCAGGCACCCGCGATTGCCCGTTAAAACAACGGGACCGTGCGGGACCGTGGAGCTGTGTGTGTAAACACACAGCTCCACGTCCTGTCAGCGAGCAGGAGACCAATCATGTGATCCCAGTACGGAGGAACACATGATCGGTCTCCTCCCCTTAAGTCCCCTCCCCCCACAGTTAGAATCACACATATAGGGAATACATTAACCCCTGCAGCGCCCCCTAGTGTTAACCCCTTCCCTGCCAGTCACATTTACACAGTAATCAATGCAATTTTATAGCAACGATCGCTGTGTAAATGTGAATGGTCCCAAAAATGTGTCAAAAGTGTCCGAAGTGTCCGCCGCAATGTCGCAGTCACGAAAAAAAAATCGCAGATCACCGCCATTACTAGTAAAAAAAAAAAAAAAATGCAATAAATCTATCCTCTATTTTGTAGACGCTATAACTTTTGCGCAAACCGATCAATATACGCTTATTGCGATTTTTTTTTTACCAAAAATATGTAGAAGAATACGTATCGGCCTAAACTGAGTAAAAAAATAGTTTTTTAAAAAAAAAATGGGATATTTATTATAGCAAAAAGTAAAAAATATTGTGTTTTTTTTCAAAATTGTCGCTCTTCTTTTGTTTATAGCGCAAAAAATAAAAACCGCAGGGGCAATCAAATACCACCAAAAGAAAGCTCTATTTGTGGGAAAAAAAGGACATCAATTTTGTTTGGGTGTAATGTCGCACGACCGCGCAATTGTCAGTTAAAGCGACGCAGTGCCGAATCGCAAAAAGTGCTCTGGTAAGGAAGGGTGAAAAATGGCCCGGTGCTGAAGCGGTTAAAGAAAAAAAAATGAAACAACAGTCACAGTAATACTGAGCCATCAAAAAAAAATAGGCATTGATAGAACAAAGAGCAAAAGAACTGAGGTATAAGGTGAGATCAATTCTGTCTGCTTTCAGGGGACTCCTTGAAGTGAAATAACCCTGAGAGCAGAAGTAAACACATGAGAATAATGAAACAAAACTGTAATGTTACTTTAACAAAGTATCCAATAACCTCAATTAAATTGGGCTATAAGAGTCCAGACAGGAGGCGGGTAGAGGAATGACCCTGTTCTAGTCTGTCAGTCCTCACCCTTCTTCATCCCAGCACCACAGTCCCAGTAGGCCTGCTTAACCACAATACCTGACCCAGTGAACTGAATCAACCCTCAGTGTGGATTCACCCATAAGTGTCCTGAACACAAAGAGGGCCCTTAAGATCTCAAGTTACTTTATGGTGGTGCACTTGTTGATCTCCTGTAATGAGGTGAACACAGTACATCCAAAAGGGCTTGACAGGCAACCAGTATTGCAATCCTATTGGATAGTGTACAAGTGTTTTCACTGCCTGACAGAGTGTAACAGCATCACAGTTCCATATAACTAAGGAAGGCAGGGCAACAAAGATAATTTCTGGCTTAGGAAGGATTGGGCGAGAGCCCGCTCACCAACTCCTGTGTCCAAAGGCCGCAGGGGACCATACTGTGGTACGGGTCCTTGCAAATGCCCGATTGACACCTCCTCACAGGGACATTGCGCGCCGATCAGGGCGCCTGGGGGTGCACTCTGAGTTCTTCTTTAGCTCTGGATGCCCGCCACTGACTTCCTGGCTGTAACAGGCGTGATCCCCCAGCTCTAAGGCCGCAGCACTCTGTCCCCACATCCAGAGTCTCTCTCACCTCATGGTAGCTATCCCTTCTCTCGGGAAGCCCCTGGGGTAAGATTTCTTCTCCAGCAAAGGCTGCTGGGTTCTGTAGTTCTCACTGTATAGATTACAATGAAGCAGCCTGTGTTGGGGACTCCATTTCCCAGAGTTCCTTGCTGCTCCAACAGTTTCCCCTTGATTGGCTAACTTCCGTCTGTCAATGAGGAATTAGGGGAAAGGGAAAAGTGGGCTGTCTTGCCTGTGAACATGTCTGTGCGAAGAAGAAGGGAGGGGTGAAATCATTCCTGCAGAGCTGACAAGCTGTGCCTCTGTTAATAATGGAAAGCCTGAAAACATGACCTGTTGGGGCGCCTTAAGGACTGAAGTTGAGAAACACTGGTTTAGCTCATTACATGAAAGTAAGGTAATAATATAACTTAGATTACAAAATCTTAAGTTTTAGTCAAATTAGTGGATGCCAAAATGAATACATCGCAAAATTACTACATATAGCATTTTGTATGACCTCCACAATTTGTAAGGACGGCACCAAGTCTTTTAGGCATGAAATTAACAAGTTGGAAACATATTGCAACATCTATCTTTTTTCACTCTTCAAGAACGACCTCTTTTAGAGCCTGGATGCTGGATGGAGAGTGATGCTCAACTTGTCTCATCAGAATTCCCCATAGGTGTTCAATTGGGTTCAGATCAGGAGACATACTTGGCCACTGAATCACTTTCACCCTGTTATTCAGAAATACAACAGTGGCTTTAGATGTGTGTTTTGGATCATGTTGGAAAGGTGCACAAGGACCAAGGGCACGGAGTGATGATTGCACCTTCTCTTTCAATTTAGAGCAGTACACCTGTGAATTCATGATACCATCAATGAAGTGCAGCTCCCCGACACCAGCAGCACTCATGCAGCCCCACAGAAGGACACTGCCAGCACCATGTTTTACTGTGGGCACCATGCATTTTTCTTTGTACTCCTCACCTTTGCAACTCCATACAGTTTTGAAGTCATCAGTTTCAAAAACATTTATCTTGATCTTATCACTCTAGAGTACAGAATCCCAGTAGTCTTCTTTTTCAGCATGGACCCTGGCAAATTCTAGGCAGGCTTTTTTGTGCATGGGTTTTAGGAGAGGCTTCCTTCATGGACGACACCCATGCATGCCATTTTTCTGCAGTGTATGTCGTAGTGTGTCACAGGAAACAATCACCCCAGTTTGACTTTCTACTTCTTTAGCTAACTGCAGTGAACTTGCATGGTGATTTTCTTCAACCCTTCTCATCAGAAGATGCTCCTGTCGAGGTGTTAACATCCATGGACAGCCTGGACGTCTCTGTGAGATGGTTGCAGTTCCATATTTGCTACATTTTTGTATCACTTTTGCTACAGTATTCTGACTAATAAGTAAAGCTTTGCTGATCTTCTTGTAGCCTTTACCTTTCTTGTGTAAAGAAATGTATTTCTTTCTCAGGCTTTGTGACATTTCTCTTCCACGTGGTGCCATTGCTGACACCATGAAATGGGAAGGGGTTAAGTAACATCCTCTTATAATGAACTGTCTGCTGGACACCTGTAGTTGAATTCTTGTTAACCACTTCAGCCCCGGACCATTTGGCAGCCAAAGGACCAGAGGTCTTTTTTCAATTTCGCACTGCACTACTTTAACTGGTAATTGCGCGGTCATGCAATTTTGTAACCAAACGAAATTTGCGTCCTTTTCTTCCCACAAATAGAGCTTTCTTTTGATGGTATTTGATTGCCTCTGTGATTTTTATTTTTTGCGATATAAACGGAAAAAGAGCGAAAATTTTGAAAAAAAAAGAGATTTTCTACTTTTTGTTATAAAAAAAATCTAATAAACTCAATTTTAGTCAAACATTTGGGCCAAAATGTATTCAGCCACATGTCTTTAGTAAAAAAAATGCCAATAAGCGTATATTTATTGGTTTGCGCAAAAGTTATAGCGTCTACAAACTAGAGTACATTTTCTGGAATTTACACCGCTTTTAATTTATGACTGCCTATTTCATTTCTTGAGGTGCTAAAATGGCAGGGAAGTACAAAACCCCCCCAAATGACCCCATTTTGGAAAGTAGACACCCCAAG
This sequence comes from Lithobates sylvaticus, assembly GCA_028564925.1. Lineage (NCBI taxonomy): Eukaryota > Metazoa > Chordata > Amphibia > Anura > Ranidae > Lithobates > Lithobates sylvaticus. The sequence goes on from CM053028.1 coordinate 300,256,391, forward strand.
CTATTTGCTGAGAGGCATGTTGAGCCCATTGAATATTTTTTTTTTTTAGTCCCAAGTGATTGAATAAAGACAAAAATAAAAAAGATTTTTTTTTTTTTTTCAAAAAGTTGTCACTAAATGATATATTGCTCACACATGCCATAGTTATATGTGGAATTGCACCCCAAAATACATTTTGCTGCTTCTCCTGAGTATGGGGATACCACATGTGTGGGACTTTTTGGGAGCCTAGCCGCGTACGGGGCCCCGAAACCCAAGCACCGCCTTCAGGATTTCTAAGGGTGCAAATTTTTGATTTCACTCCTCACTACCTATCACCGTTTCGAAGGCCATAAAATGCCAATATAGCACAAAACCCCCCCAAATGACCCCATTTTGGAAAGTAGACACCCCAAGCTATTTGTTGAGAGGCATGGTGAGTATTTTACAGCTCTCATTTGTTTTTGAAAATGAAGAAAGTAAAGAAAAAAAAATTTTTTTTTCTTTTTTTTCAATTTTCAAAACTTTGTGACAAAAAGCGAGATCTGCAAAATACTCACAATACCTCTCAGCAAATAGCTTGGGGTGTCTACTTTCCAAAATGGGGTCATTTTGGGGGGTTTTATGCCATCTGGGCATTCCATGGCCTCCGAAACTGTGATTGGCAGTGAGAAGTGAAATAAAAAAATTACACCCTTAGAAAGCCTGAAGGCGGTGATTGGTTTTTGGGGTTCCGTACGCAGCTAGGCTCCCAAAAAGTCCCACACATGTGGTATCCCCGTACTCAGGAGAAGCAACAGAATGTATTTTGGGGTGTATTTCCACATATGCCCATGACATGTTTGAGCAATATATCATTTAGTGACAACTTTTTGTAAAAAAAATATATATATTTTTTTTTTTTTCATTATTCAATCTCTTGGGACAAAAAAAAAAAATATTTAATGGGCTCAACATTGCTCTCATCAAATAGCTTGGGGGGGGTCTACTTTCCAAAATGGGGTCATTTGAAGATAAAGCCCTTTCTGACACTTTTTGGAAAACATATTTTTTTTTTGGGTTTTGAACTGTCCTGGCATTTTTTGCACAACATTTAGAAGCCTATGTCACACGTCACCCACTCTTCTAACCACTTGAAGATAAAGCCCTTTCTGACACTTTTTGTTTACATGAAAACATATTTTTTTTTTGCAAGAAAATTACGTTGAAACCCCCAAACACTATATATAATGTTAAAGCAAAGGCCCTACAGATTAAAATGGTGGGTGTTGCATTTTTTTTTTTTCCACACAGTATTTGCGCAGCGATTTTTCAAACGCATTTTTTGTGGAAAAAAAATACACTTTTTTTTATTTTAATGCACTAAAACACACTATATTGCTCAAATTTTTGATGAAATAAAAAATGATCTTAGGCCGAGTACATGGATACCAAACACGACATGCTTTAAAATTGCGCACAAACACGCAGTGGCGACAAACTACATACATTTTTAAAAGCCTTTAAAAGCCTTTACACGATACCACATTCACGGAGGAGGTCTACTGCTAAAATTACTGCCCTCGATCTGACCTTCGCGGTGATACCTCACATGCATGGTGCAATTGCTGTTTACATATGACGCCAGACCAACGCTTGTGTACGCCTTTGCGCAAGAGAAGGGGGGGCAGGGGTGCTTTTTTTTTTTTTTTATTTATTTATTTAGCTTTTTTATTTTATTTTTAAACTGTTCCTTCCATTTTTTTTCTTTGTTATGATTTTTATTGTTATCTCAGGGAATGTAAATATCCCCTATGATAGCAATAGGCAGTGACAGGTACTCTTTTTTTGAAAAAATTGGGGTCTATTAGACCCTAGATCTTTCCTCTGCCCTCAAAGCATCTGACCACACCAAGATTGGTGTGATAAAATGCTTTCCCAATTTCCCAATGGCGCGGTTTATATCCGGGAGGGGGGACATTCCCTCCCACTGCTTGTAAAAGCAGTCTAGAGGCTAATTACCCGCTAGAATTGCTTTTACATGAAAGCCGATCACTGGCTGAAAAGAATGATACCAAGATGATACCTAAACCTGCAGGCATCATTCTGGTATAACCATTCAAAGTCCAGCAACATACTGGACATATATTGTAATCTTTTTTTTTTCATGCAGCCTCTTGGCTGAACGAAAAAAAGAGATTGATTGGTGGGTGTGCCCACCATTAGAATACCTCCCTTCATCCACCCACTTCTAATGATGGGCATACATGCACCATTTATATATGCCGATGCATGGGGGCATCCTCCCGCAAAAGTTATGCCGTGTACACACGGTCGGAATTTCGACCGTATGTACGTGGCATTAGGAGCCAATCGCTCCTCCCCCCCCCTGCTGCCCCCATGCTTCGGCATATATGCTCTTTTTTTTAACTGTGGTGGTGAAATCACCTCCTACAGCGTTGGAGTCGCGGCTTTATGTATCGTGGGAGCAAACGCTGTTTGCTGTCAAGATAAATAAATCCGCGTTGCAACTGAATGGCGCACCTGAAAACAAAAAAATGCTTAACACTAAAACACAGTAAACAAAATTACATACCTGAAAAGCAAGCATGATAAAACATAATAAAACATTGCAGAATAGAATGGAGTAAAAAAAGAGCAACAATAGAGAGAGAGAGAGAGAGAACAATAAAACGACAACTATTTTTTTATTTTTTATTTTTTTGAGATTCACAGGTAAAAAAGCTCCTGACTGAAGCGACTGAATCAAAACGCTACCACAAAAAAAATGTTAGCGATCGCAGGGATCAGGCCTGACTGCGAACGCTGCAGTTATGTGTGCTTAGTGTTTTGTAAGTGACAGTGATCGATCGATACTGCACTTGGGTGGGCTGGGCTGGGCGGAGGGGGGAAAACGCAGGTGCTAGCAGGTATCTGGGCTGATCCCGCTAACAATGCGTTTTTTTTTGGAACCCTAAACTGCTGGGACGCTAGTATAGATCTGATCAGATCAGATATTGATCTGTTCAGATACTGTGCCACTAAGGGAGGTGTATGCTTTGCGCGTGGGTGTTTGCGGTACTGGCACTAACCTGGGGCGACGCAGACCTTATTAGACCCTAAAACCTAATTGATATCACCCGCCGGGCGATCAGGGGGTTTAAACCGTTATTGGGTAATAAATGGCGGGTGCCCTGACAGTATAAAAAACAAGCTAACTAACCAGCGTCACCCGTAACAGTAATACAAAAAAAAACTGGTTACCTAGCGACACTAATGCAGCGATCAGAAAAACGATCGCTTAGTGACACTGGCAAAAAGGGGTGAAAGGGTTAACTAGGGGCAATCAGGGGGTTAAAACCTTTATTAGGTAATATATGGGGGTACCTGACGCTATATAAAAACCTGACGGGGAACCTAAATAACTAACTGGCTGACCAGCGTCACCAGTGACATTTATACAGTGATCACTGGTGAAAGGGTTAACTCTAGGGGCAATCAGGGGTTAAAACCTTTATTTAGGTTGTAATATGGGGGTACCTGACCTATAAACCTATTTATGAACCTATATAAACATGGCGGTAAAAAAAAAAAAAAAAACTGGTTACCTAGCGACACTAATGCAGCGATCAGAAAAACGATCGCTTAGTGACACTGGCAAAAGGGGGTGAAAGGGTTAACTAGGGGAAATCAGGGGGTTAAAACCTTTATTAGGTAATATATGGGGGTACCTGAGGCTATATAAAAACCTGACGGGGACCCTAAATAACGAAATAACTAAATGGCTAACCAGCGTCACCAGTGACATTTATACAGTGATCACTGGTGAAAGGGTTAACTCTAGGGGCAATCAGGGGGTTAAAACCTTTATTTTGGTTGTAATATGGGGGTACCTGACCTATAAACCTATTTATGAACCTAAATAAACATGGGGGTTAAAAAAAAAAAAAAATGGTTACCTAGCGACAGAATGCAGCGATCAGAAAACCGATCGCTTAGTGACACTGGAAAAATGGGGTGAAGGGGTATTTTGTTGTCCAAAATTTAGCTTTGCTTCCAAGACTTTCTTTGAGGTGTATTCATTTTTTCCTTGAATGAATTTGTTAGGAAAAATATTAACATTAACAAATCTTGGTTGCAATCAATGGCCCACATTGGTGGGAGTATTTTGTAGTATTGTGTCCCAAAGGAAATGTGGATTCTGAAAGTAAAGTAAAGGTGTTCTGACAAATCTGTTGTGGTGTACTAATTTATGCTGAGCACTATATATACATATACTGTATATACAGTATATTCTGTTTATCAGCAGAAAACTAGAGCAGGTTTTCTTACCCAGCCTTTGTTTGTCAGCAGTAAGGATGAGCTCAGGCGTGTTCGAATGGTCCACGTGCAGAGCCCGCCAGGAAGTCGGCGCAGCGCTGCGCTAATCACAGGCAGTGAGACATTGCCCCGGTGTGCGGCTGCAGAGATCGGGCAATCTCTCACTGCCTGTGATACAGCTGTGTTCAGATCCATAAAATAAAGAAGCCAAAAGGAAAAAATACTGTATTTGTCTTGCCCGTTTGTATGAGCCGGCAGGATCCAATGTAGATCTCAGTATTTTTGCCTATGTGCATGAGTCCTTACCTGGTAGTGTTACTTCAGTAATAGTCACATTGGTGTGTGCAGGGATTTGCAGTGCAGCTGTGTGGCTATGAAAGCATAAATCAATATTAGTGTGTGTAGAGCCCGCCAGGAAGTCGGCGCAGCGCTGCGCTAATCAGGCAGTGAGACATTGCCCCGATGTGCGGCTGCAAATCGGAAAAAACCAAAATAAAAGAAAAAAAGCATGAATTAAGAAAAAAAAAATAAAAAAAATAAAAAAAAAAAATAAAAAAAAAAAAAAAAAAAAAAAAAAAATAAGTAACTAAGTAAAAAAATAAAAAAAAAAGCAAAGAAAAAAAAAAGCAAAAAAAAACCCCGCACCCCCCCCTGGCCCCGCACCCCTCCCCCCCCCAAAATCAATATTAGTGTGTGTAGCAGTCCCAACCAATGTAGGCAGTGTGTTAGCAGTGACACAGGCAGCTTCTACCGCCTAACATCCTTTGTTGCTAGAATGCAGGCTGCCCTGTGTTCTTCCATTGCTAGAAATCAAAAGACTTCTGAAGGAAGCTGCCTAGTGTCCTTCTATTGTTAGAACTTAGGCAGCTTCAAGAGCCGAGTTTGTACTGTATGAATGTAAACGCCACTAATGTATACACATGTGCAATGTAAAATATGGTCCTTATGTAGGACCTCAGAAGCAGTTTTTCGTTCTTTTTCTTTTCAAACGAATGCAAGTTTGATGATCTTAACACAGTGCAGGGGTCTACAGAAAATTATACAGCTTTATACAGCTGTGTTCACATTTTTTTTCTGTGCCTGCATACATTAGCCATACATGTGTTTTTTTTTTGTATGTAGGTTCTTTCAGCCAGTAGGACCCAGCGTAGATTTCAGTATTTTTTTGTGCCCTTAGCTGGTAGTGTTACCTTGTTTTTAGCCACATGGGTGCAGAGAGGAATTTGCAGTGCAGCTGGATAGCTGTGAAAGCATTATTTCATTTTGATATGGGTAGCACTTACAACACTGTAGGCAGTGTGTCAGCAGTGACAATGAGCTGCTGCTTTGACACAGGCAACTTTTACGGCCTACCGTCTTTTTGTTGCTAGGAGGCAGGTGGCTTCTACTGCCTAGTGTTTTTATGTTGCTAGGACTCAGACAGCTTCTGTTGACTAGTGTGCTTCTGTTGCTAGGATGCAGGTGGCTTCTGCTGCCTAGTGCCCTTATGTTGCTAGGATGCACATGGCTTCTGCTGACTATTGCCCTCCTGTTGCTAGGATGCAGGCAGCTTCCGCTGCCTAGCATCCTTTAGTTGCTAGGATGCATGTGGCTTCTGCCACTTAGTGTTTTTCTGTTGCTAGGATTCAGGAGTCTCCAATAGCCAGCATTTGCGCTGTACGCATTGTGACATTGGGGTGTTTAACTCAAGTGAAAAGATGCATTTTTTAATGCAGTGAGTCCTCATCAGACAGGCGTATATAGTTAAGGGCCTGGTAGCCCACGTTTATTGAAAAAGGAAAAAACACAAAAGTCCATCCAGAAGTCCCACGCAGGGGTTTAACTTCATTAAGCATTCATAAATGAAAAACATACCAAGCCACCTGGCTCTCTCTTGTCAGCAGTTCCTCTGCTTGCTCTCAACAGAGTTGATTCCTCCAGTCCCCTGGACTCACTGGCTCCCTTAGTCTTCCCGACTCTCAAGGCTGTCCATCCTTTCCCAGTCTCTGGGCAAAGAATACCCCTTACACAGGGATGACCCCTCCACAGGTCTGTCTTCATACAGCACCAGCAGCAGCAAGCTGCTCACACTCCACCATCCTCCACTCACCAGCCCCTCATTATATGGTCTGTGTGCAGCTGGGCACACACCTTGCTTGCTATCCTCAAGACCCGGACACAGGGTTGGAGATCCCATCCCACCCATGACTCAGGGGATCTCCAAACTACAGACTCCCATCCAGAACTAGCAAAACCTGGAGAAAACTGACAGAGCAGTTTTCTCCATTTAAATTCTATAGTCTGTAGTCTTGCATTCTGCAGATATGCAAACTCTGTGTCTCCTTTACCTCTAATTTCAAAGGGACAGAGCTTCGCTCTGCCGCAGCATGTAAACATCACTAACATATACATGCCTGCAGCATAAAATACTGTCCTTATGTAGCTCAGATGCAGATTTTTGTATTTTTTTGTTACTGTTTACTGATCATTACACAGCAGTGTGCATAGGCCCATAGAAAATTATACAGTCGCGTTCACATCTGTCTTTCATGTCTGTGTACATAAGCCCTACAAGTTTTTTAAGCAGAATCTTTATGCCAGTAGGACCAGCATAGTAGCATATACAGTATCTCAGTATTTTATTCTGCCTGTGTACATGGGCTTAGCTGGTAGTGTTACCTCAGTAATATCCACATGGGTTTGTAAAGGAATTTGCAGTGCAGATGGGTTGCTGTGAAAGAATAAATCAATGTTGGTGTGTCAGAAGTAACAATGAGCTGCTGCTGCAAGGACAAAGGTAGTTTCTACTGTCTAACATCCTTCTGTTATTAGCATGCATGCGGTTTCTGCTACCTAGTGCCCTTCTGTTGCTGGAATGCTGATGGCTTTGTTTCTGGGATATAGACAGCTTCTGCTGCCTACTGTCCTTTTTACTAAGATGCAGGTGGCTTCTCCTGCCCAGTGTCCCTCCTTATATTGCTAGGATGCAGGTGGCTTCTTTCATCTAGCATCCTTCATTTGCTAGGATGCAGGTGGCTTCTGCTGCCTAGTGTTCCTATGTTGTTAGGATGCAGGCAGCTTCTGCTTCCTAGCGTTCTTCTATTGCTAGGATGCTGGTGGCTTCTGCTGAATAGTATCCTTCTTTTGCTAGAATGCAGACAGGTTCTATCAACCAACATCCTTCTGTTGCTAGGATGAAGGAGGCTTCTGCTGCCAAGTGTCTTTATTTTACTAAGACACAGGTGGCTTCTTCTCATGTCTTTCTATTGCTAGAAATCCACCTAGCATCCAGGTGGCATGCAGCGTAAAATATTGTCCTTACGTAGGACATCAGATACAGATTTTTCAATTTTTTTGATGCATCTGAATGCAGTACAAATTTAACCCCTTACTGCCCATCTCCGACATCCCCATAATTGGGCTACTACTCCCAGGGGGCAGGAGGTCTTCCTGATTACGTGACTGCTGTGACTGGATGTTACATGATTTGGAGCCGGTCCTGTTGGCTCCCAATCATTACTAAAGAGCAGGAGCTGTCTTTGACAGCTTGTGCTCTTCACACAGATACCTCTGGTGTCTGCTGACGCAAATGTGCAAGGTGTGTGCATTAAATCCCACCCTTTGTGTGATGGCAAGAGGTTAATGATCTTAAAGCAGCTGTGTGCATGCCCTTAAACAACTATACAGCTGTATTTGCATCCATTTTCTGCACCCATATGCATGAATTCTACATGTGTTTTTTTTTTTTTTTTTATGTAGGATTTTTCTGTTGTAGATGTCAGTATTTCATTGAGCCTGTATCTGGTAGTATTACCTCAGTGATAGGCACATGGGTGTGTGCAGGAATTCGCAGTACAACTGTGTGGCTGTGAAAGCATGAATCAATGTTGGTGTGTTACAGTCCCAGACAACGTAGGAAGTGACAATGCGCAGCTGCTAGGAAACAGGCAGCTTCTACTGCCTAATGTTCTTTGGTTGCTAGGATGCAGGCAGCTTTCCCTGCCTAGTGACTTTTTGTTGCTAGGACTCAACTGCAGGTGGATTCTGCCACCTAGTGTCCTTACATTTCTAAGATGCGGATGACTTCTGCTGCCTAGCATCTTTATGTTTCTAAGATTCAGGCAGCTTCTGCTTCTGCTGCCTAGTAGACATGTGCATTCGTTTTCGTCCAAATGCATTTTCGTCTGAATTTTGGGTATTTTCGTAACAAACGATAATGAATGTGCAGAATCCGGAAAACCGAAAGATCCGACATAAACAAATGCTTTATTTTCGTTTTCGTTGTGACAACAGTTCGATATAGATAGGCGATTCGACATGACGCTGACAATAGCAATCTGTGTCCATCGAACCTGTGGTCGAATGTGCCTAACCTTAGCTCTATTAGCCCAAGATCATTCTACATAGAGAGAAAAGATTCGACATTAGAGAGAAAAGATTCGACATAGAGACAATAGCAAAAAAGGTTGAATGTGCCTAACCTAACTCTATTACTCCAAGATTATTCGACATAGAGAGAAAAGATTTGACATGAAGATTCTTCTTAGAACATTCAACAGGGTACCATCTTCCACATGTTTGGTCTGGGAAGACTTGGAAGCAGTCTGCCTCTGCGACGATGGGGAGCCTTGGGTTGTTCTCCCTCCTTCAAAACAGGCACAGCAGTAGCAGTGCCCACAGCTGGGGTCGTGTCCACGACCTCCGGGGTAGTTGTGTGAACTTTGGGGGAGGCAATATCCTTCTGCGAAATACGGGCCCCAATGGACGATGCTGGAGCATAGACAATTGACTCCTCAGTTGCTATGCCTGTGGCCCAGTCCATGTGGTAGGCCTGAGGCGATTTGGTGGGCTGTTCCACCTTGAAGATGTTCTCTCCACATCTCTGACATCTGGCAATCAGGCCGTCACAACTTCCACACAGCATGCCAAAGGCCTCAACATCCCCAGCAGTATATAGGACAAACCGCCCCTGCGGCAGCAGGCGAATGCCTGTGTATGTCAGCACGGTGCCGGGTATCTGTATACCTGCGGGACCTCTCACGGAAGGCATCCTGGGTCCTGGGACAGACTGCACACCCGGAACACAAATCATTCTCTTGGAAAATTGGTTTTCCTCCAGCACTGTAAAACTCGACCAGCTTCACTCACCTTCCGCAACACACTCACGCGGTGCCTCGTGCAGGAAGACGAACAGGCGCAGACTCCTCCCACTGGTTACTGTGTAGCTTCGCAGTATTTTCGGCAAGGGCTCCTCCCACGCTTACGCACCACAGTGAAAGTCTTTGCCTGAATAAAGATGGCGCTGATGGCGCAGTTCAAATAAACTTCACCCTCTATTCCATTAAACTTGCGGGGGTAACAGTAAATCCTGGACTGCGAGCCCACACGTGTAGCGCCATAACCCCTACGGGGTGGCTATGTATTTTCTGGGCTTACCGATTACCTCCTCCTTGTAGCTCGTCGTTCGTTTTCTAGGGGTTATAGGGTTAGTACCCAGTAATTGCAGAGGCCGACACTCAAAAGTCCTTTTGAGGATTTTTATTTGTAAAAAGAAACGTTCAAATATAACACAGTCTCACAGTTGAGAATAGAGGGCATAAGTGATAAAGCTCAGGCACTTCAGAACTGTCTGAACATCAAGTAAATGTCTCTTTAGATAGCCCAGAGAGTAGCCACTCGCAACTGGACACTTCACTGCTGGATAAACCCTTGTCTGTAGATCTAGCAGCCAACAAGTGATTCAAAGATTAGCACAGTCTCTGCCACAGACTAGGCTGTGAAACTTCAAGTGAACAATGCAAAAGTCTCTGCCACAGACTATGTTGTAACCGAAGGATGGGTTTTAGGAACTTTTCCTATGGTACCTGAATCTTCCAGCCGTTTTGGCGATACCTTAGGAAATGCGGATTCACTAGTGTCCATGCAATCTCAGCTCCCAGGCTCTTACCGAGCAGCCAGCTTCTTGGCCCTCCTCTGAAGAGTCCTCCCCTGGTCGCTTGTACGAGTTGCTGTGCATCTCCAATCCTGAGAGGACACCGGGACACTTCAGAATCCTCTTTCATTTACTGGGCCTCGAACTAGCCAGTTCTGAGGCTCGGGAACAGACGGATCCCCACCCCAGACCATGAGGGCCTCTGGGGCTGGTCAGGGTGACACTCCTGGGTCAGGGTGACACTCCTGGGTCCGGGACCCCTCGTGGGGTTGGTCCGGACCGGAACCAGGAATCCGAGAGCAAGCCGAACCACACAGACCAAGAACACGTGACTTCAGCATCTTAAATACCCCTTCCCGGAATACACAGCAGGGCCAAGCGTGCCCACTGATTGGCTCTGAGAAAGATTGGTACCTAACACGTCCAACCAGGCTGCGTTCTCAGTCTGTCACAGGTGCTCATTTCACCTATGACCAGGCAGAACTTCAGTACAGCCCGGCCAAACTGATGCTAAAGTAAAAAACCTAAAACAATTAACCCCCAGAACTCAGTTACAGTTCTGGAAAAACTAAATTTAGAGAATAGCGCACATTTCAGAAAAGTGTCGGCGCTACATAACAAAAACCTTTTGTTTTAAGGCTAGGCTCACAATTGTGTGGGGGGTTGCTGGGTGTGGGAATTGCACCTGTTCCCACACCCGCAGCCAAAGCACACTTCTCTTTCACAGACACACAGTGCTGCCATTCATTCTTTATGGCACTGCCGCGAATGTAAACTTGCAGTCAGTGTTGCCAACTGACAGTGTTCTTACTGGAAGCCAGTAAAAAACTGGCACTTTTCTCCTGCCAGTAAATGCCAGTGACAGGTAAAAGTTGCCAGTAAAAAATATGTCTGAGACCTTTTGAGTGCCTGTTACAGTGTGTTCAGGCGCCACCGGCAGGGGACAGGTCTGGCATGTCGTGTGCATGTCTGCAAGACAGGAGAGGGACTTCAGTGGGGAAGCCCGTTGACAGCTGATGACTCATCCGTTGTTAAGGATGCAGTGGCCGGCTTCCTGGCCCACTCTTTAACAACCAGCTATGCACTATGCAGCATGCAGTGCATTGTGGGGCAATTGGCGGGCAAATTTGGATGTTCACCAAACGTGTGAACAGGCGATGTTGGGGCTGAACTTTTGCTCGGCTTGAGCTGTTGGCCCAACTCTAATATCTACCTTAACCACTTCAGCCCCGGAATGATTTACCCCCTTAGTGACCAGACCATTTTTTGCGATACAGCACTGCGTTACTTTAACTGTACAGCGTTGCGTGGTCGTGCAACACTGTACCTCAAAAATGTCCTTTTTTTTCCCACAAATAGAGCTTTCTTTTGGTGGTATTTGATCACCTCTGCGGTTTTTATTTTTGGGCTATAAACAAAAGAAGACAAAGTGTGTGAGCAAGTAAAAAAACTATTTAGGCCACTAGGCTCCTGCTCCGTGCAGCGGCGGGCACACGCGCGCGCCCAAACTATCTATTGCATGAAACAACGTACAGGTATGTTGTTTCGCACAATAGAGCCGCCCTGCCGCAGTATATATGCAGTGGGCAGTCCTTAAAGAGGAGGTACGGATGTTTTTTTTTTTTTTTAAAGTCAGCAACTACAAACACTGTAGTTGCTGACTTTTAGTAAGGAGACTTACCTGTCCAGCGAGCCTGCGATATCGGCCCCCCGAGGCCGATCCATCCATTGGATCAGGTGCCAGCGCCACCATCCTAACTAAGGGAAACAGGCAGTGGAGCCTTGCGGCTTCACTGCCCGTTTCCTACTGCGCATGCGCGAGTCGCGCATCGCTTTGTGAATGGCCCTGTTGTTTTATGGGACACACACATGTCCCAAAAGGCAACGGGGCCACTCGCCGAAGAGGAGGAACTGAAGAAACAGCTCCGCGGAATAGGAAGAGGTAGATTTGGAAGACTAATGTAGATAAAAAAAATTGCACTTGAATCCACTCACTAATCTAACCCAGAAATCTAAAGATTTGATCCGTCAATGCGACGGCTTCCTTCCCTGGAGCAAAAAAGTATATATTAGACAAAAAAGACAGCAGTGTTTAGCACAGGGCTCAAGTCCTGCGGGAACGCATGGGAACGGAGTTCCTGTACTTTTTCCACAACAGGAACTCAGTTCCCGTTAGCAGCCGTGTCCTGCAAGACTTTGAAGTATGCGAGCTGTGTGGCAGGTGCTACACCAGCAGCCGCCGACACAGCTCGCAATAGTAAGTGACACACACCAGGGGTGGACTGACCATTCAGGCATTGCCGTAGGGGGCCCCATGACAGCTTCCACTTCGATCTACCTGTCAATCACAACTAGCTGATGGGTAGATCAGGTCCCTGCTGCTAAGAGATTGTGTTTTTGTGTTTTGTCAGACCTCTCGTGATGCCCCCCCCCGGTCTCCTGCATACTTGCTCTGTGTGTCCCGCTGAATCCCCCCCTCCTCTATCTTCAGTGCCATATGATGAGAGAACCCAGAGGAGGAGCACAGCTATTCTGCTCACAGGACATGCAGGGGGAGAGGTGAGCTGAGGGAGAAACATCAGTTTGGGGTGGTAAGCTGAGCACAATACCTGGCAAAGTTTAATGCCAGGAGGGAAGTTTATGTGGAAATATGTGAAGGGTTGGAATAGCAGGCAGTGTGTGTTGGAGCCCTGCAGAGTTTGCAGCCCCCCAAGATAACATACATCTCCTAAGCAGGAACACATTACTATCTCCCCAAGCATTCTGTCCAGATAATGTGCAGTTCATTTATGACCTTTCCGTTTAACCCTGTGTTATCCAAACTCTGTTCAATGAAAAGTGTAAACTCACCACATAAACACTCTATATACAAAATAAAATTCCCCAATAAAGATCAGAACATGATGTTCACATTTGCATGGAAGCACAATTGAATGAATGCTGATTATTCAGAGAATTACCGTATTTATGTTTATTGAGGATTGTTTATTTTTTTATGTACTAACAATTAAGCTTCATACACACAATACGAAAAGTGGATGAAAAATACCACTTTTGAAGCGTTCGTGCATATGAGCGTATCATTATTTATTTTTTTTGGTGGGGGAGTGGATCTTGGGTGGGAGTTCCCACACTTTTTTCCCCAGGACTTGACCCCTGGTTTAGCGTTGTTTTTAATACACAACGTTGTTTTGTTTAGTTTGTTATATTTCTCCTTTCCAGCTACATATTTTACCTGACCATGTGGTATTGTCTAAGAAAGGATCCCACAGGCTTTGACATGTGATACACCTATGGGGTTTCTTTTCTCTTTTTTAGATGTTTGCGTGATTTGTCTCAATAAAGTTTACTTTTTTCATTAACACCATTTTGCTGCTTTCTCTACCTGTAGTGAGCATTCGTGAGCCCGCTATGGTCTCATCCCCCCCCCCCCCCCCCCCCCCTTCTTTTTTGTCTAAGATTTGGAAGACTGCCTAGCAACAGGGGTTTCTGGTAGGTAAAAAATAAAAAATAAATTTCAAATGTTTTTTTTTTTCTTTTTTTTGAGAATGTTAATGCAAATTTTTTTAGGGTGGCCCTCCACTTTAAGTGGTTAAAGCAGAGTTCTGCCCCCCCCCCCCTCACGGAAAAATTTAAAGTCAGCAGCTACAAATACTGCAGCTGCTGACTTTTAATATAAGTCCGCGTATCTGTCCAGGGAGCCCACGATGCTGGCACCCCAGCCGGTATTTGAATCGGCTGTTGGGTGCTGCTACCGCCATTCGTGGTAAGGGAAACTGGCAGTGAAGCCAAAACTGTGCATGTGTGAAGCCCTATTGCGCATGCACGAAGTGCGCTGCGCTTTCTAACTGACCCGGCATCAGAGGAAGGAGGAAGGGAGCCGAACTTCTGAGGGATGTCGCTGCGACGCAGTCTGCCGGAAGTGGGGATGAGTACCTGTCAAAAATAGCTACTCATTCGCTGGTAGGTTTGCAAAACTGCTTCTAGTGTGTTTGCAGGAAATCGCATGGTGCCAAAGCGTCATGCGATATCCCTGCGGCTTTTATAGGGTGCAGGGACCTTTTTTCTGCATTTCCCGCAGGTACAGCAGCCCATTTAAGTGACTGTGCTGCTGTGTCAGAGCAAATGCAGGCCCATCCAAACGCCTAGGTGTGAAGCAAGCCTCACTGTTTACGTAATGATCCCATTGGATTTTCTTTGCCAGTGTACATGATCCCTACATGCAGGGGTGGCCCGTGCATTGTGGGCGCACAGGCACCCTAATCCCTGCCGCCACCTCCCTATCCATGCGCCTGCCCCCTTTCAGGACGCCGGACGCATGGACTCTTATGGCAGCGTGGGAGGGGGTGTTTTATTTTGAAGCACCTGATTAGAGCCTGAGGCTCTAAACAGGGATCCTCAAACTACGGCCCTCCAGCTGTTGCGGAACTACTACACATCCCATGAGGCATTGTAAAACTCTGACATTCACAGACATGACTAGGCATGATGGGAATTGTAGTTCTTGAACAACTGGAGGGCCATAGATTGAAGACCCCTGCTCTAATACACTTCAAAAAAGGGTGGGTTCGGGCACAGAGCGTGTGCCCTGATCCCACCTTGTTGTGTGACCATAGCAAATATATTTTCGCTATTTTTACACCACAGTGCCTCCCCGCCAATCAGGAGGCAGGTCAGTGAGAACTGTTTCCCGATTGGCCAAAGCGCCGGGCATCCTATTGGATGCCCGACGCTTTGGTGGAGGAGACACACAGGGGAGGAAGCTGGAGGATCGGACTCCTCCGCCACCGCTGCTGACACAGGAGACACAGGAGCGGAAAGGACCCAACAGCCTGGTAAGTGCCGAACCTCCTCCCACGAGGTACTGCCATGTGGTGCGTGCCCCGCGCCCATCAGAATGGAGGAGGAGACGCACAGGAACCATGGAGGATGCAGGAGCCGTCGCCTGCCCATCCCACAGCTCGCTGCCGTCACCCGGATGGGGTAAGTGCCGGTCTGATGGTGGGCGAGTGGGGGGGGGGGGGGGGGTGTCCCATTGGCTGCATATGGTGGGCACAAAAGCTGCATATGATTGGCAAATAAACTGCATATGCTGGGCACAGAAGCTGCATATGGTGGGCACAGAATCTGCATATGGTGGGCACAGAAGCTGCATATGGTGGGCACAGAAGCTGCATATGATGGGCACAGAAGCTGCATATGGTGGGCACAGAAGCTGCATATGGTGGGCACAGAGCCTGCATATGATGGGCAGAGGTTGCATATGATGGGCACAATGGCTGCATATGATGGGCGCAGTGGCTGCATTTTATGGGCACAGTGGCTGCAATTGATGGCACAGTGAGGCTGCAATTGATGTTTTTTGTTCAGTGTTTTTCAGATTTTTTCACGTTGTTTGCGCCCCCCCAAAAATGTTGAGAACCAGCCGCCACTGCCTACATGTATGTGTTGTAGATGAGTATTCCATATGTAGGCACATGGGTGTGTGTGGGTGCAGGAATTTGTGAGAGCAGGAATGAATGTCAGTGTGTGAGTAGTGTGTGAGCAGTGACAATAGGTGACACACCAGAGCCAGCGCTGAGCACACAGTAGTGTGTCAGCAGTGACAATAGGTGACACACCAGAGCCAGCGCTGAGCACACAGTAGTGTGTTAGTAGTGTGTCAGCAGTGACAATAGGTGATACACCAGAGCCAGCGCTGAGCACACAGTAGTGTGTGAGTAGTGTGTCAGCAGTGACAATAGGTGACACACCAGAGCCAGCGCTGAGCACACAGTAGTGTGTTAGTAGTGTGTCAGCAGTGACAATAGGTGACACACCAGAGCCAGCGCTGAGCACACAGTAGTGTGTTAGTAGTGTGTCAGCAGTGACAATAGGTGACACACCAGAGCCAGCGCTGAGCACACAGTAGTGTGTGAGTAGTGTGTCAGCAGTGACAATAGGTGACACACCAGAGCCAGCGCTGAGCACACAGTAGTGTGTCAGCAGTGACAATAGGTGACACACCAGAGCCAGCGCTGAGCACACAGTAGTGTGTTAGTAGTGTGTCAGCAGTGACAATAGGTGACACACCAGAGCCAGCGCTGAGCACACAGTAGTGTGTTAGTAGTGTGTCAGCAGTGACAATAGGTGACACACCAGAGCCAGCGCTGAGCACACAGTAGTGTGTCAGCAGTGACAATAGGTGACACACCAGAGCCAGCGCTGAGCACGCAGTAGTGTGTTAGTAGTGTGTCAGCAGTGACAATAGGTGACACACCAGAGCCAGCGCTGAGCACACAGTAGTGTGTTAGTAGTGTGTCAGCAGTGACAATAGGTGACACACCAGAGCCAGCGCTGAGCACACAGTAGTGTGTGAGTAGTGTGTCAGCAGTGACAATAGGTGGCACACCAGAGCCAGCGCTGAGCACACAGTAGTGTGTCAGCAGTGACAATAGGTGACACACCAGAGCCAGCGCTGAGCACACAGTAGTGTGTTAGTAGTGTGTCAGCAGTGACAATAGGTGATACACCAGAGCCAGCGCTGAGCACACAGTAGTGTGTGAGTAGTGTGTCAGCAGTGACAATAGGTGACACACCAGAGCCAGCGCTGAGCACGCAGTAGTGTGTTAGTAGTGTGTCAGCAGTGACAATAGGTGACACACCAGAGCCAGCGCTGAGCACACAGTAGTGTGTTAGTAGTGTGTCAGCAGTGACAATAGGTGACACACCAGAGCCAGCGCTGAGCACACAGTAGTGTGTGAGTAGTGTGTCAGCAGTGACAATAGGTGACACACCAGAGCCAGCGCTGAGCACACAGTAGTGTGTGAGTAGTGTGTCAGCAGTGACAATAGGTGGCACACCAGAGCCAGCGCTGAGCACACAGTAGTGTGTCAGCAGTGACAATAGGTGACACACCAGAGCCAGCGCTGAGCACACAGTAGTGTGTTAGTAGTGTGTCAGCAGTGACAATAGGTGACACACCAGAGCCAGCGCTGAGCACACAGTAGTGTGTTAGTAGTGTGTCAGCAGTGACAATAGGTAACACACCAGAGCCAGCGCTGAGCACACAGTAGTGTGTCAGCAGTGACAATAGGTGACACACCAGAGCCAGCGCTGAGCACGCAGTAGTGTGTTAGTAGTGTGTCAGCAGTGACAATAGGTGACACACCAGAGCCAGCGCTGAGCACACAGTAGTGTGTTAGTAGTGTGTCAGCAGTGACAATAGGTGACACACCAGAGCCAGCGCTGAGCACACAGTAGTGTGTGAGTAGTGTGTCAGCAGTGACAATAGGTGACACACCAGAGCCAGCGCTGAGCACACAGTAGTGTGTGAGTAGTGTGTCAGCAGTGACAATAGGTGGCACACCAGAGCCAGCGCTGAGCACACAGTAGTGTGTCAGCAGTGACAATAGGTGACACACCAGAGCCAGCGCTGAGCACACAGTAGTGTGTTAGTAGTGTGTCAGCAGTGACAATAGGTGACACACCAGAGCCAGCGCTGAGCACACAGTAGTGTGTTAGTAGTGTGTCAGCAGTGACAATAGGTGACACACCAGAGCCAGCGCTGAGCACACAGTAGTGTGTTAGTAGTGTGTCAGCAGTGACAATAGGTGACACACCAGAGCCAGCGCTGAGCACACAGTAGTGTGTGAGTAGTGTGTCAGCAGTGACAATAGGTGACACACCAGAGCCAGCGCTGAGCACACAGTAGTGTGTGAGTAGTGTGTCAGCAGTGACAATAGGTGGCACACCAGAGCCAGCGCTGAGCACACAGTAGTGTGTCAGCAGTGACAATAGGTGACACACCAGAGCCAGCGCTGAGCACACAGTAGTGTGTTAGTAGTGTGTCAGCAGTGACAATAGGTGACACACCAGAGCCAGCGCTGAGCACACAGTAGTGTGTAAGTAGTGTGTCAGCAGTGACAATAGGTGACACACCAGAGCCAGCGCTGAGCACACAGTAGTGTGTTAGTAGTGTGTCAGCAGTGACAATAGGTGACACACCAGAGCCAGCGCTGAGCACACAGTAGTGTGTGAGTAGTGTGTCAGCAGTGTGTCAGCAGTGACAATAGGTGACACACCAGAGCCAGCGCTGAGCACACAGTAGTGTGTTAGTAGTGTGTCAGCAGTGACAATAGGTGACACACCAGAGCCAGCACTGAGCACACAGTAGTGTGTTAGTAGTGTGTCAGCAGTGACAATAGGTGACACACCAGAGCCAGCGCTGAGCACACAGTAGTGTGTGAGTAGTGTGTCAGCAGTGTGTCAGCAGTGACAATAGGTGACACACCAGAGCCAGCGCTGAGCACACAGTAGTGTGTGAATAGTGTGTCAGCAGTGACAATAGGTGACACACCAGAGCCAGCGCTGAGCACACAGTAGTGTGTGAGTAGTGTGTCAGCAGTGACAATAGGTGACACACCAGAGCCAGCGCTGAGCACACAGTAGTGTGTGAGTAGTGTGTCAGCAGTGACAATAGGTGGCACACCAGAGCCAGCGCTGAGCACACAGTAGTGTGTCAGCAGTGACAATAGGTGACACACCAGAGCCAGCGCTGAGCACACAGTAGTGTGTTAGTAGTGTGTCAGCAGTGACAATAGGTGACACACCAGAGCCAGCGCTGAGCACACAGTAGTGTGTTAGTAGTGTGTCAGCAGTGACAATAGGTGACACACCAGAGCCAGCGCTGAGCACACAGTAGTGTGTTAGTAGTGTGTCAGCAGTGACAATAGGTGACACACCAGAGCCAGCGCTGAGCACACAGTAGTGTGTGAGTAGTGTGTCAGCAGTGTGTCAGCAGTGACAATAGGTGACACACCAGAGCCAGCGCTGAGCACACAGTAGTGTGTTAGTAGTGTGTCAGCAGTGACAATAGGTGACACACCAGAGCCAGCACTGAGCACACAGTAGTGTGTTAGTAGTGTGTCAGCAGTGACAATAGGTGACACACCAGAGCCAGCGCTGAGCACACAGTAGTGTGTGAGTAGTGTGTCAGCAGTGTGTCAGCAGTGACAATAGGTGACACACCAGAGCCAGCGCTGAGCACACAGTAGTGTGTGAATAGTGTGTCAGCAGTGACAATAGGTGACACACCAGAGCCAGCGCTGAGCACACAGTAGTGTGTGAGTAGTGTGTCAGCAGTGTGTCAGCAGTGACAATAGGTGACACACCAGAGCCAGTGCTGAGCACACAGTAGTGTGTTAGTATTGTGTGAGTAGTGTGTGAGCAGTGACAATAGGTGACACACCAGAGCCAGCGCTGAGCACACAGTAGTGTGTGAGTAGTGTGTCAGCAGTGTGTCAGCAGTGACAATAGGTGACACACCAGAGCCAGCGCTGAGCACACAGTAGTGTGTGAGTAGTGTGTCAGCAGTGTGTCAGCAGTGACAATAGGTGACACACCAGAGCCAGCGCTGAGCACACAGTAGTGTGTGAGTAGTGTGTCAGCAGTGTGTCAGCAGTGACAATAGGTGACACACCAGAGCCAGCGCTGAGCACACAGTAGTGTGTGAGTAGTGTGTCAGCAGTGTGTCAGCAGTGACAATAGGTGACACACCAGAGCCAGCGCTGAGCACACAGTAGTGTGTGAGTAGTGTGTCAGCAGTGTGTCAGCAGTGACAATAGGTGACACACCAGAGCCAGCGCTGAGCACACAGTAGTGTGTGAGTAGTGTGTGAGTAGTGTGTCAGCAGTGACAATAGGTGACACACCAGAGCCAGCGCTGAGCACACAGTAGTGTGTGAGTAGTGTGTCAGCAGTGACAATAGGTGACACACCAGAGCCAGCGCTGAGCACACAGTAGATGTCAGTGGAGAGTCTCTCCAATAGATAAGAGGGAGGCGTAGAAGGAGGCTGGTTGGGGGCGGGGCCCGGACACAGAAACAAACACTGTGCAGTCACACACATGCCGCTGTGCCATCAGGATGAAGACACGGGCACCTCCGCTCCATGCCTGCTTTACCCCACACAAACATACACACACGGAAGTGATGAGAGTGTAATGAGAGTGTGAAGAGCTCCCCTATCCCCGGACACTACACACACACACACGCGTCTATAGGATCTGCCGTCTTCCCCCCTTCTCTCTCTCTCCAAGGATCTGGGGGTGGATCCTGACTGAGAAGCTCCTGGGAACAACAACAACAAGGCAGCCTCACAAGCAGCTACGGCGAATGGCCATGTGATGTCTCCCTGTGGGGTGAGCTTGTGAAACCAAAAATAAAAACAGCAAAAAAAAAAAAAAATACAAACAAAGCAAAATAAACAGAACCACAACGTGCTGACTGGAGCAAGAGGAAGTGAAAGTGCACAGGAGGTGAGTGCTGTGTGGGAGAGGGCAAGTTGGCTGAGGTGGGTTTTATTTTTAATGTGGGTTTTTTTAAAGGGGGGGGGGGGGATGGGTGACCTGAAAACACTACGGGGTCAAAGGCGTCCGGCTTAATGTGGTGTAGCGCAGTACAAAGCAACAACAACCCGTATGGACAGCTGCAACAAAGGCCCCCCCCCCCCTCCACACCACCACCAACAACAACGTCATTGCTGGTGGATGGAGGGAAAGTTGTTGGTGAATAGCCATGGACCACAACCATGACCTAGCCTTGTCACGGTTACCAACCGGGAAGCCTTGCTTTGTATTGTGATGAAGAAACAGCTGGCACCTTTTTTTAAAAGCTCCTTTCCACGCCGTTAACTGGCTGAGGAGCGCGCGTCCTTCCATTCATAATCCGTTGTGTTTGTAGCCATGTGTAAAGGTTTATTCCGGTGAGGGTAAGGGGTTAAAGCAGATCAGCCCGGGTTACGGCTTGCCTATTTTTATCGCTGCATTCCTTATTCTGCGTTTCGGAGGACATGTTAGGCTTTGGCAAGGCGGAAAGGGTTAATGTGGTGCCGGTCCAGGTGTAAAAGGAGCGACATGACAGATGTCAGCGAGTGTTGGCTTGGAGGAATGTCTGGTCACACACGGGCATGTCATTACATTGTATATGGTCACACACACACACAGGCATACGTCACAGTCACAATGAAATCGCTGTCTTCATTGAAAAGTGCGAGATTACGCTGAGCTGTACATAATGGGAAGTGCGTATCTTCTGATCGTAGCAGAGCACATCTATACGAGCTGCTGGGAGCTTGTGCTTCCCCATGTCACCAGTGCCACATTGACCCATTTTTTTTTTTTTTGTTACGATAGATTTTTATTGAGATTTACCAAATGAAAGAAGGTACAGATTCCACAATCGGCACAACCGGCTTTAACAGAAGGAGGTAGAGAATAAAAACATAGCACGTGTAAAAACCTTATCCGGAAACCAAGAAAAATACACACCTATACCTGACCACTACCACTCCTGATAGGCAACCACTTCCAGATAAATAGGGTATTCTTCATCATTGGGCACCCTAGTGTTTTAATGTAGTTTGAGGAATTTTCTCTAAAACTGTGTAACCTAGCTAGGATGTTTACATGGACTTTGTAAATATACCTACTGTATTAATCCATTGAATATATATAATAAAAAGTACATACATTTACCTGACCTCTACCTTCCCTGATAGGCAACCAATTCCAGACAAATAGGGTATTCTTCATCATCGGGCACCCTAGTGTTTTAACGTAGTTGGATGAATTTTCTCTAGAACTGTGTAACCTAGCTAGGATGTTTACATGGACTTTGTAAATATACCTACTGTATTAATCCATTGAATATACAAAAAAAGTACATACATTTACCTGACCTCTACCTTCCCTGATAGGCAACCAATTCCAGACAAATAGGGTATTCTTCATCATCAGGCGCCCTAGTGTTTTAATGTAGTTTGACAAATTTTCTCTAAAACTGTTTAACCTAGCTAAGATTTTTACATTGGCTTTGTAATTTTATCTATACATTATTGAATGTACAAAAATAAAATAAAAAATACACACCTAAACCTGATCGCCCTACCACTCCTAATAGGCAACCACTTCCAGATAAATAGGGTATTCTTCATCATCGGGCACCCTAGTGTTTTAACGTAGTTTGATGAATTTTCTCTAGAACTGTGTAACCTGGCTAGGATGTTTACACGGACTTTGTAAATATACCTACTGTATAAATCATTGAATATACAAAAAAAAAAAAAAAAAAAAAAAGTACATACCTTTACCTGACCTCTACCTTCCCTGATAGGCAACCAATTCCAGACACATAGGGTATTCTTCATCATCGGGCGCCCTAGTGTTTTAATGTAGTTTGAGGAATTTTTTCCAAAACTGTGTAACCTAGCTAGGATGTTTACATTGGCTTTGTAATTATACCTATACACAGCATTGGGTGCCCTAGTGTTTTAATGTGGTTTACATATTTATTTCCAAAACCGTGTAACTATACCCATTGTAGAAATCATTGAATGAAAGTACATACCTAGACTTGACCGCTACCTCTCCTGATAGGTGACCAATTCCAGATGAATAGGGTATTCTTCATCATTGGGTGCCCCAGTGTTTTAATATATTTTGACAATTTTTTTTTCTAAAATGATGTAACCTAGCCGGCTTGTTTCTTTTTGCTTTGTAATTATACCTAATACGTTATTGAATGTACGAAATAAAAAAAACAAGATGAACACCTATACCTGATTTTTACCACTCCATTTCCAGATAAATAGGGTATTCTTCATCATCGGGCGCCCTAGTGATTTAATGTAGTTTGACAAATTTTCTCTAAAACTGTGTAACCTAGCTAAGATGTTTACATTGGCTTTGTAATTATACCTATACACAGCATTGGGTGCCCTAGTGTTTTAATGTGGTTTACATATTTATTTCCAAAACCGTGTAACTATACCCATTGTAGATATCATTGAATGAAAGTACATACCTAGACCTGACCACTACCTCTCCTGATAGGTGACCAATTCCAGATAAATAGGGTATTCTTCATCATTGGGTGCCCCAGTGTTTTAATATATTTTGACAATTTTTTTTTCTAAAATGATGTAACCTAGCCGGCTTGTTTCTTTTTGCTTTGTAATTATACCTAATATGTCATTGAATGTACAAAAAAAAAAACAAGATACACACCTATACCTGATTTTTACCACTCCATTTCCAGATAAATAGGGTATTCTTCATCATTGGGCACCCTAGTGTTTTAATGTGGTTTTACTATTTATTTATGTTTTCTAAAACTGTTTAACCTAGCCAGCTTATTTACATAGATTATGTAACTATACCCATAAATTATTGAATGTACCAAAAAATACACACCTATGCCTGACCTCTACCATGCCTGATGGGCAACCAATTTCAGATACATAGGGTGGTATTCATCATCGGGCGCCCTAGTGTTGTGATATAGTTTTACATATTTCTCCCAAAACTGTGTAACCTAGACACTTTGTCTACATGGACTCTGTAACTATACCCATACATTATTGAATGTACACAAAATAAATACACACCTAAACCTGACTGCTACCTCTACTGATAGGTGGCCAACACAAGCTTTCTTTTTTCCAGATAAATAGGGTATTTTTCATCATTGCCCTCCCTAAGTGCTTTAATGTAATTTGACAAATTTTCTCTAAAACTGTGTAACCTAGGCAGCTTGTTTACGTGGACTCTGTAACTCTACTCACTATAAATCATTGAATGTACAACAAAAAGGAAAAAAATACATACCTATGACCACTATCTCTCCTGATATGTGGCCACCACAAGCTTTCATTTCCCAGATAAATAGGGGATTCCTCATCATTAGGCACCTTAGTGATTTATTATAGTTTGACAAGTTTTCTCTAAAATTGTGTAACCCAGCTGGATTGTTTACATGGACTCTGTAACTATATCCACTGTATAAATTTATTGAATATACAAAAAAAAAAGAAAAATACACACCCAAACTTGGGAAAAGCTGGGCTAGTGAACCTACTTCTTATGGACCTGTTGGTCTACTTAAAATGGAACAAATGACCCAATAATTTATTTTTATATGTGTGTATTATGCTGGCTACAGACGTTACAATCGTGCAACCGCATTTTAATTTACCAACACTATATAGCGTGAGGGCCTACCTAAACAATCCATTTAATTCATATCCAATTTTTTCAACCGGATTACAGTGCAGATGGTGTTAATATGTTGTGGTAGTTGTTGGTCTGAAGCCCTGTGTCAATGTGTTTCTTGGCACGTGATATGTTTGATCCTGAAGATAAATAAACTTGGATCAGATTTTCGTTTTTTTTTTTTTTTTTTTTAAGAAGTTTTATAAAGTCTGGCATTTGCTTACTTGCCTGTGATGTTTGTATTGCAGTAAACTGAGATTGAGTTTTCGATGCAGAAAATACACGTTGCAGTATTAACTTGTGGCTATCTTTTATAGCAGCATTTCTCAACCTCAAAGAAACCCTTGAAAAAAATGTCAGGTCTCAGGCAAACCCTGCTAAAAATGATTATACCTACAGCTCATGGGACATTAAGTAATAATGTAACAAAAAGTTGCATACAGGCTTAAATTAAATAATATATAGGGTGGAATACACAGAGTTGATACTTCTTAACACCCTCCTGCCCTGCACAAGAAAAGTAATTTTCAGTAGTAATTTGAAGTGTGTGTGTGTGTGTGTGTGTGTGTGTGTGTATATATATGTATATGTATATGTATATATATATATATATATATATATATATATATATATATATATATATATATCAGAAAAGAAAAGCAGACAGTACAAATTGTGGTTTACACTAACATTAGTGGTCAGTGTAGAAGTGACCCCTTACAGTGGTGTTTAGTGGAAAATACTCCCCTAGCATTGCTGGTTAGTGTAGGTGGGAGATCAATATCCAATTGCTTGATGTGCAAGGAACCCCTAGCAAGCTCAGGAGGAACCCTAGTTGAGAAAGGTTGTTGAGAGTATAATTAATCTGTGTTTAAAATTATACAAAAATGCTCGAATTTTTTTTAAGATATATGATGTAAACAGATTTTAATAGGAGGATTTTATTTTGAAATTACACACATTTTATAGATAAATGGCATATAAGTGTTACGATACATTGGCCAAATTCATTTGTAGTGCAATATAGACTTAAATGGGCAAACTGGTCCTTATTTACTGAAGTTTAAAGTGCACCTGTGTGCACTCAACCATCCAGTCATGTGTCAGTAAATTTGAAAAATATATTGAGTTTCTGCTTCATGTACCAGGGTGTTAACAGTAAAAACAGTCAGCACTTTAGTAAATCAGACCCTGTGCATGCTCCTAGAATATGTGTAAAGGTGTCCATACATGGGCCTTATTCTTTCTTGGAATGACACGCAATGAGATATCTGCCCATCTTCTATAGCAGGGATCCTCAAACTACCCCTCCAGCTGTTGCAGAACTACACATCCCATGAGGCATTGCAAAACTCTGACATTTATCGACATGACTAGGCACGATGGGAATTGTAGTTCCTGTTCAACTGGAGGGCCATAGTTTGAAGACCCCTGTTCTATAGGCTTGCACACCATCGAGTTGAACGGTCAATGCTCAATAAAAACTTTGGTCCCTTTTTCTCCAGTGAAAAGGGAATGATGGGCCATCTTGTTCAATGAGAATTGCAATCCCATGCATCATACTTTAAAACTCTTCTATCTCTGTTGGTCTGGTAATGCCGCGTACACACGACCGTTTTTTCCGACAGAGATCCATTGAAACTGTCTTGCCTACACACGATCACACCAAAGTCCGACCGTCTAGAACGCGGTGACGTACAACACGTACGACTGAACTAGAAAAAGGAAGTTCAATAGCCAGTAGCCAATAGCTACCGTCTCGTACTTGCTTCAGAGCATGCGTCGTTTTTGGTCTGTCGGAACAGCATACAGACGAGCGGTTTTCCCGATAGGAATTGATCCCGTCGGAAATATTTAAAACATGTTCTGTTTCTAGGTCCGTCAGAACTTTGTGATGAGGCCCACACACGATCGGAATATCCGATGAAAAGATTGCGGTGGACTTTTTCTGCTGGAAAGTCCGACCGTGTGTACGCGGCATAAGACTATTACAAATCTCTGATAAGTTCATGTAGGACTTTAACACGAGGCTGATTTCAATCTCAAACTGCTGAGTGATTGAACGTTGTCAGTGTTATTTGCAATAGATTAAAAATTATTGTATGATTAACTATGAATGTAAAATAGTAATGTATGTATAATGAAATTAAAATTAGAAAATAAAGAAAATAAAAAAAAAAAAAAAAAAAAAAAAAAATATATATATATATATATATATATATATATATATATATATATATATATATATATATATATCTAAAAATCAAAATTCCGTTTAAAATGCTTACTAACAGGTCATAAAAATTGCATTTACACCTCTATTTTAGCTCTTCTGTATAAGCATAAGTATTGAAGGTTTACATTCCATCGTGTTTTTGTTATTTAAGGGAAATGCTATTTTTTTTTTAAAGTATACGTGTACAGAGAAAGCACATTCCTTCACATCCTCTCTTTAGAAACGGTGGCAGTTTAACTGTTATCTGAAATTTTTTTTCCAGATGTATCACTGTATATCAATCACTGTTACTGTATGCAAAGCCGCACATGAAAACCAACTGATTGAGCTTATCTGATGCAAAGGGCTCATGTAATGTGTCAAACTCTGTGCAATGTAGTAGAAACACACTGGCTGGGCGAATGGTGACCTTCAGCCTAGTAATAGTTGCCGGGTCACAGCTGAGAAGTCTGACTAAGCTTTGTAGCTAAATTGGTCTGCCTCCTTTTCTTGTTGTCCTTAGCCATGAGATCACCAGTGAAAGGAAGATTGACTTTATCTTTTGGATTACTTAGCGCTCTCTCTAAAGTGTGACTATGCTCAGCATTGCAAATGTCCTGCTGAGAAATCTACAAAACACTAAGCTTTAAAGCTCACCGTCTTCAATTTCATTTCCAATTGTTTGTATCTTGATTAGT